>JAJGRW010003638.1:0-20384 GCA_025461045.1 Carex parvula | reverse complement strand
TCATATGAATAATAAACACTTATTGTCTTTTTTTTTTTTTTGAAATCTTGACAACGGCTGTCAAGTATAATTTCATTAAATAAAAATAAAATTTCATCTATCCTATCACATCTACTACAACATCATCACATTTAAATTTAAACAACACATCATCTAAATCATCTAAAAACACAACATAACACAACATCTAGCAAACCGATATCAGTTGTCAATCTCCTTTCTCATCTTCTTGCTCTCCGTTGCACCAGCTGGCCATCAACAAGAAGGATGAGGCATCTAGACTTTCTTTTTTGGAGTAGGATGGCACATGGGAGAGGACGGCACGAATCGCGGCCTCCCCTAACCATGCCTAGGGTTTCATTTTAACCGGTTTAGAGGTAGTGAGAATGGCAGAGTTAGGGTTTAAAGGTGGATCTAGGGTTTAGTGCGCGGTCTAGGATTTAGAAGCGGCAACGGTGGAGAGTGAAGGTTGTGGCGGAGCGGATCGTTGTTAGCAGAGTGAGTCGGGCTAGAGCAAAAAGGAAAAGGGCAACGGAAACTCTAGTCATGTACGATACTCACCGAAGGAAAAGGCCTAGATTTCCTCTTTTATTCACCTATTTTCTTTCTAATTTGTCGCTCGCCTCCGCTCACCAAGTCATGTACGATGCTCACCGAAGATAAGGGAGAGGAGCGAGCCGGATGGGAGGGGGTGAGCCGGGTGGGAGGGTGGGGGTGTTGTGTTGGTTGGGAATGCATGGGCAACTCTGAGGCATGTGGCTGGCCGTATGAACGAGGTGAATGGATGGGGATCGAGAAGTCGTTGTTGTGCTGGAAGAGTCCAACACTTATATATTGTCAATTACATATATTTATATCTAATATTTCACATTAAGTGTCATATATATATATATATATATATATATATATATATATATATATATATAACAAAATTAATAACATAGATATATATATGTATGCATAACAAATGTAACAATAAAGAATTTGGTATAATGGAAAAAGACAAGATTCTCTGTTTGAGGTTGAGAGATCACAAATTCGTAATCCGAATAAATAATTTATTATAAATATTAAACAGTTTGATAACTTAATTTTCAACTTCTTAAAAAAAAAATGGGTACAGAGCCAAAAGTTTTTGAGTGATAGTATGTCTCGCATCTTCTACTTTAGTGAAGAATATATGTCAATGAATTTTATGATGACCAGAATATTTGTGAACTGACAAAGCAGTCAATTTTAAATTCACTACTTGCTTGTTTAATGAAAGGGGTGTAACATGGGTTTGTATAACAAAATCACCCTTTATGTTTAGTCTCCCCCTCTGTGTCTGTATATATATATATATATACCTCAAGATGTTAACCAGCTATAATTCTACACAACACACTCAAATAACAACCCTTGCTATATACCAAGTAGAAGCTATGCCTTCTATTCCTTCCACTTCTCAAACCACCTTCACCAAAACTTACACTACAAACCTCCACTCAAGAAGAATTCTTCTCCACAGCCCCATGTATAACTTTAGACCACCAACTGAGCAAAACCAAGTACAGGCATCCTCTAACCGACTTACACCCGGCTCAAGTGCGCAAACAAGCAGCAGTTTTGATGCAAATGTGGTCATGATCCTAGCCGTCCTTTTGTGTGCTCTAATTTGCGCGCTAGGACTCAATTCGATAGTTCGGTGCGCTCTACGTTGCTCGAGCAGGATGTCAGATTCGGAACCTGAACCAAACCCAGTAACCCGGCTGACCCAATCAGGATTAAGAAGAAAAGCTCTACAAACTATGCCAATCCTAATATACTCTGCCGGCTTGGCTTTAAATGCCGCGAACCCTATTTGTGCAATCTGCCTATGTGATTTTGAACCAGGTGAGCGGATTAGGGTTTTGCCCAAGTGTAATCATGGTTTTCATGTGCGGTGCATAGACCGATGGCTTATTGCACGATCATCGTGCCCCACTTGTAGGAGGTGCATGTTTGGTGCACAGCAAAAGAGTTCAGGATGCAGTGAGACAAATCGAACCGAAGGTTCGGCTCGGCATATCTTAGTACCACTCGAACCGGAAGGTGTGACAACTCGATACAATTCATAGTGCTTGGTAAGTGTGAAATAGGTACTACTATTTCGTTGGTTTGCAATCATAAAATGTGCATGTAAGTATACCTACTGGACTTGTATGTGTGTATAGAATTTTTTTTCTTCATCTTTTTCGAGTTCTTTTTAGGTTTTCATCTGTAAAAAATGCACTAAGATGTAAAGGAAAAACAAGACACTGGAACCAATTTGGAGGAATCCCATTTTTTTACAATTTTTTTATTTTTCTGATAAGTTTGCACATGCGTGTAACCAAAAAAAAATGAAAACAATGCAATGTGTTAATTCATTCCGACAAACAAAAAGGGTGATAATTATAAGAATAACATTATTGCCACAATTATATAATATAGCTCAATGAGTTTCTTTTTTGTATAATTAATTAATTAATCCTCAGTTGTACTTGTACACAGAATTTGTCCAGAAATAAGGAAAACAAAAAGTTCATATGCTGTGGGACCTCTTCAATTATTTACTAGAGTTCTTTGTGGGACCCAAGGTCAAATCAATTGTAAAATTGTAGTAGTTCAACCACAACATATTAGCACTATAATAGTGGGATTAATCCTTGGATTGGATTCCAAAGCTGAACCCACTAAGAGACATAGTATCATGGTATAATTAATTATATGATATGATTAATCTTATAGTTGCACTGTTATCTTATTGCCAATCAAAACATATATATCATGACTTCAAATCAAGGAGAATTATGGAAAGAATGATACTTACAATAAAGTCACATTTTTAATTATATTCTATAATCAGGGTTAAATTCCGTCTGAATTCATGCACCCATTAAACTTTGATTTTGTTTACTTTTCTTTGTCTCAACTCTCAAGGCACTGCACCATTATTTATTTTTAACCAATAAGTTACTGTGTGCCATGGAATCAAATTGTCTGGTTTCTGTACCGCTTTCTATGTATATATACCACTATACCTCTCCATTACCTTTGATCTCATCTCCTCTCTTCAACTGTTAAAATCTAGAATGGTTCTGCGGACCCATTTAGGAGTCCGCATCGGCATTCTGCGGCCCCACTGAAATAGGGTGTGTTTGGATGAAGTGAGAATAGGCTATTCGGAATAACTTGCTTTTTATGTTTGGTTGGATTCAAAAAGCTAGAATAAGAAATTCAAACATTTTGTCTTGTTAGGATTGACTATTTCAAAAAAAAAAAATGAAATTTAATAATTCTAATAAGACAAACGAAAATTTAGTTATTCTAGTTATTCTAAAAGAATGAAATTTAACTATATGACAAATGAGAATCTATCTTTAATAAAATGAAACCAAGATCGCAAAATTTGAAATTCTTGACAGTTCCTAGTGAATATTTAAGTTGAAACACGTAGATCTCATCTTTACTAAAAAAAAAAATTCGCATACAAAATTTTGCATGAAACTGCCAGATCCATATTGCCAATTTTTTCTTGTTGTCCCCAGTGGGTCCCGCGTATTACAATACTGTTCTTTTGCAAAAAGAGCGACGGAGATGAACGGTTAAATAAACATAAACAAGAATTATATCATATAATTATTTTGTGTCTCATAATGTGATGCAGCCCTAGGGCTAGAATATACCTTGGACGGGAGGGAGCTATCCATTGCATTATTAGCTACTAAGCAAATTATAAAATCTAATGCAACTTTAACCCTTGAGTGGAAAGTAGCACTACACGGAAACTACACTTGCTACATGATAAATTGTCGACCAAATGGCGCATGACTAAGCATAAGCACCGTGTCAAACTAAACTTGGCCACAAATAGATTTCATAAATCAATTATATGATATCCCAATCATTTAGGGGTGCAAACGGATCGGATAGTGGTAAAATCATATCCATATCCGCTTTTAATTTTCAGATACGGATCGGATACTAAACGGATACATACTAATACGGATCGGATATCGGATATCTATATATATATATATACATAAATATTTTCAATAATATATAGTAAACTATATGGTATTTATCTACTATTCGGATACGGATAATTAAAATTGAAAACCATATCCGTATCCACACGGATATTCGGATATTGATATCCGTATCTAATTTGCAGATACGGATGCGGATATGGTCGGATAATATCCGACCCGTTTGCACCCCTACAATCATTCCTCCCCTCAACCTATTATCCTCTGAATTGTTACCGTACCATTTCATACTTGGCATTTAAAATAAACCATGTTGACAAAGTGAAAAAGGTAACACAGCTTTGCCTTATCATGCGAAAAGAACAAAATAAAATCTATTAGGACAGCCCATCCAGCTAAATTCACTTTGAATTGATATAATAGGCCAAGATAAACACAAAAGCACATGAGACATGTTGCATTATTATCATAAAGTCCCACTTTAAACTACTGTATGCGTATATAAACCCAATGTCAACATCACACTTGATTTGGACTAATTTTGGGGTGTACTTGCAAAGCTGATTGGGCATGAGCTCATTGGCCATGCTTTTAAATAAATGCAAAGAACTCCATTAAAATTTAAAATTACCCTTTTTTTGCAGAAAATAACAGTTCTAAACCAAAACAGAAGTCAGGTGCCGTCTGGCGCTAGTTTATGAAAATTGCATACAAAAGATGCTCTCACAATCACATATCAGAAAAATTATCCTTTGGAAATTTATTAGAAACAATGAGAAAAAGAAATTCAAATAATGCCTCTCCCCAGAAGTCGCACATTTCTGCTACTTCAGCGTACTAAACACTTTCTCTGCCACCTGAAAACACAAGATTCAAACAACTATAAGACCTTTTAACTTCAATCCAGAGAGAGAGAGAGAGAGAGAGTACTTACGCATTTGTCAACACATTTCCAGTAATCGAAGTACTGACCAGTACAATGCTTGTGGCCAGAGTCATCGTCTTCAATTCTCTTCACGCATTCCTTAATCAAATTGAACCAAACAACAAAGTATATTTTCAATTGACTAAACGAGATTTAAAGCACTAAATAAATTAAACAAAAAATTTATGCAAATTACATCCAACATTTATCATAATTGTAACCATATCCCCATAAATTTTCAGTTATTTGCAAATGAGCACCCAAAAATTAGAACAACAGTAACTAAACATTGAGAGAATCAGCCCAAACTTTTTCAAGTTCACTCCACCCAGTCAGTTATAAGCAGTCCGTGTATATTTGAACCTCCCATGTACATCATCTATGGCCTATGGGTAGTGAACTTGAGATGATCTGATCATGAAACATCTGAAAGTAACTCGCACATATTACATGCTGACTTTTTGTAAGGCAACAGCTTACACAAACCTTAAGATGTAAATTCAAATTTTTGTAGATAAATGTTCCTAAATTTATGCTACAGTGGACAGAGAAAGATTGGAAGGTAAGACTCAAATCTGCATTGAATCACTGACTGTACATCTGAAATGGGATTTTGGGGAAGTAAGGACAACATAAGAATTGCCGCTCATCTCTTTTGTTTGATTTTAGATTAATTTGAATTTAGGACAAAAATGTAGTCACAAGAATTCTTACCTTTCTACAATACATACCTTAAAAGTTGGGCGTCACTTGCAAGTATTTCAAACAATTTAAGAATCAACAAACCGATAAGAGATGAAGAAATATTGCAAGTTACATGCAGATGGCAAAAATTTTGGGTGCAATTTGCACAAGTACAACCAAATTATTAATTAATTGAATACCCGATATGCATAAAGGGGTTTAACGCATTTGGGCTTGCATCGTTCCTCAAAATACTCCTTCTGGTTAGTTACTTCCTCGTCAGACCTGAATTAGTTCATCAAATTACATTTTATTAAATTAAAGGATAATACAAAGAAGAAATCAAGTAACCAAATCTTCAATTCTTATCTAAAAATTACCACAGAAACATAACACCTCACCTTGAGAAATTTATACAAGACCAAATATGTTAAAAATTATCAGGGATGACCCCTGAAATTGAATCTACTCATTTAATTGATGTTTCAAGGATTTCGAACAATTTCAGTATTCAATACAAAAAAAAAGTGTTTCCTCGATTCATCAAGCATAGTTGTACAAATCCTGAATTTTTCAAATTTCAGATGCTCCTCAACATACGAAATATCACTCATACACGTCCTTACCAATTTCATTAAAACTACCAGACTATCCCTCTTTCTTAATAATTTGCATAGAGATAACTAGGAGGCGGTAAAATATGGAAACACAAGGTATTCTAGAAAGGGTGGGGTGTCAGTGACATTTATTTACTGTGTAGTGATTTACTTGGTGGCTTGATATTTTGCAGGGGTACAGATGAATGCTCCTAAAGAATCAAAACAATTACAATAATACTCAAATAATAACCATATCAGCACATAATTGTGTTTCCCCATCTGATTGTGTCAACGCAGTAATTCTAAATTTAGAATTTACGTATGCAAAATGTTAACTAGCAAAGAGCCTACAATCCCTAACTGATTTATACCAACTAGTTTAAGTATCAACATCATCTTTACACCTTCTTGGTTAGTAATTAAATTAATATGTGCTCAAAAATAACCTAAAAATGGATTGCTTCATTTTGAAAAGAAAAAAAGTCAAGTAGAACTTTAGAGACCTAATTAGACCACTGCATAGATCTTTCCATTATGAATTCAATATAAGAATTATCCACAAATGACAAGACAATTTAAAGATGAAGTTTCTACCCCGTCAGGTTTTCAAATAATCAAAAGCTTAACAGTTCTATTTGTTGAAAAAGGTAGTCAATACCACTTGCTTTAGCTGAACCAAGTTTGTACACTATATGAAAAAAAAAACAAAAAAAAAAACACCTTTAGGATTAACAACATCACTTAATGACTATGCGTAATTTGTCTATGGTTTTCTTTTCTACCTAATAAGCCTTAATAATAATCCAATTTCAATAATTACGCAAACGAATGGATAGAAAAGATAAAATTCAGTGGTTAACTAGAGAGAACGATGCTCAAGATCTAAAGCGAGATACTAATAGGAAATGCTTAGACCGGATAAAACGAATGAAATAATCAAATATTTGTTGAACACTTACATAGAGGATAAGCTGAGAGAACCTGCTAATGCTTCCTACCTAAAAATTGAAACAAAAAGAATCAGATCACAATATCGGAGAAACTTCAAAGAGAGAAACAAATCGACAACCTATTGAATCGAGATCTGGTAATTGAGCGAGAAGGGTAGAGATACGGAACCTTGCGCGATTGCTAGAGGTAGATCGAGACTCGCGAAAGAATTGGAGATTGGAGACGAAGAAAACCTAGAAGTTGCTATTGATTTTCTATTTGTAAGGGTTCGAATTTTATTATGAGACGTTTGCAGAAAGGCCCTCTAATTTTTAATATTGCAATGACCTATTTGCATTTCGGCCCTCACTTGTTTCTGATGATGCGCATTGTCTTGTTATTTATTTATTTTAATTTATTTTATTTTTGCAAATTAATATTGTTATATTGATTGTGAAAATATGTATACCTTAAATGGAGACATTAAGGATAATTTTTTTAACTTCTAACAAGTTTCAGTGGATGTCAAATACAAATAATATACGATCATTATAAGTTAATAACATATTTTAACTATGTACATATTTTAACTATGTAAATTGTAAAGAGCTGCCTATGCTAAGAGTGGTATTGGGGCAATCAGCAATGTTTCTTGGTATAAATATTGCGCTATTCCGTGCAAAAAAAGGTCTTGGGCTGGAATTGTAAATTGTTGATTATGTCTTCTGTTTTAGTTTTTAAAATCATGTTTGGCACAGTGTTATAAATAACAGTATGCGCTCGTCGGATGAACATAATACCACCAAGCGATTAATCGGGAATAATCAAGAATAATTAGAAATAATCAGCCATAATCGGAAAAAGTCGACCAATTAATCGGGAATTTTTTTGACGGTTTGGTCACCGTCAACGACTAATCAGCCAATTAATCAGTCTAAACGAACATTTTTTACAACACTGGTTTGGCACATGTCAAATTAAACAACTACACTATTTCGAATAAAAATAAAATAGTGGTATGCCCAATAATCAGTTAATAAATTGAGATATAACTACTTACCATGTATTAATTAATTCTACTACCAAAACGAAAACTACAGAAATTAAAATTCTATGCAAGTCAACCACTCAGTATATGAATAGTGCTGGATGAATAATTATTTTGACATATAAAGTGATTATTTTGACCATTGAACAATAATTGTTTTGAAGTTCTAGTTCAAAAAATGGAGAGTAAAATTACGAAAAAAAAAATAAAGAAATTTTCCCATTGCATTGGTCTTCCATGAACATAATATTAGAACAAACACTGCTTCTATCAAATTCTTCCTCAATCCAATATTCCAATTGCATCTCTTAAAACAACCTCTCACATAATTTTCAAAGAACAACTTTTACAAACTTTTTTGACGAACATAACAGCTGATACAATAGTTATCCGTAATTAAATATTAATATTTCAGATACAATCTCTAAATTTGAATTAATCGTGTATGAAATTTAACATAATTTGAACGATTGATCATTCATCAAATGACTTTTAATACAACTTCCATCAACCGTGATGCTATTTTATATTCTAGGTTCCAGCATTAAAATTTCACAAAAATTTTAGACAATCTGCTAAAATCTCAAATCAAATTGAAGTTAAGATCAAATTTGGTACGATGAAGCATGGCAAATTTGCTTCTAAAAAATCTGAAAAATCCAAAGAAAATACAAGAATGTCCAAGAACGCATTTGGAAATTAAAGTACTTAATTCCATTAATATCTCCAAACATAAACTCCTAACACATTAACCTTGCTACTTCTAAAACATCCATCTTTCTACATCACACAATTCACCCATACCAAGAAAACAAAGAAAAAAAGAAAGGAAATATTCTCTAAACAACTTGAGTAAACACAGATATTGCTAAAATTGCCCTATCTAAGCCCTCTCACCACGAATCCTCCTAGCAAGCTGGATATCCTTTGGCATGATCGTCACCCTCTTGGCATGGATGGCGCACAGATTCGTATCCTCAAAGAGTCCCACAAGGTACGCCTCTGCTGCCTCTTGAAGTGCCGCCACCGCGGAGCTCTGGAACCTCAGATCTGTCTTGAAATCCTGTGCAATCTCTCTGACAAGCCTCTGGAACGGAAGCTTCCTGATCAGAAGCTCAGTGCTCTTCTGGTACTTCCTAATCTCACGAAGCGCGACTGTACCGGGCCTGAAACGGTGGGGCTTCTTCACGCCGCCGGTTGCCGGGGCGGACTTACGAGCGGCCTTGGTGGCGAGTTGCTTACGGGGCGCCTTGCCACCGGTGGACTTACGAGCGGTTTGCTTGGTACGAGCCATTGAAGTTAGGGTTTTGGTTTTGGTTTTAGTTTGATAAAATGTGAGTTGGTGATAACTTACAAAGAGATGAATTGGGGAAGGGGGGAGTTTGGGTATTTGTAAGGGATTTTGGAGAAGAAGGCGGGATGAGGAAGCGGGATCGAAAATTTGGGACAGATTTTGAAGCGTTGGATGGAAGTAGAAGGGACGGTGCGGATTAGTTTGGAGGAGAGCACACGGATCGCGATCCGTGGGAACAGTGTATCGAATGTATCGAGATATTATTGGCGTGTGCGCTTCCGATCGGGCATTGATTTTTAGTCTCGACCGGATCGTGCATTGACTTGGATGGATCTGGCAATCCGACCGCTCATTTGTTGTAATTTGCTGAGTCGGAGCCAGAGAGGCTGAAACTGATTGTTTAGAGGAGAATGTAATGTGCTGTTGCTTATCAAATTTTCTTAAATTTATCGAATTGATTTTAAACAATGAATTTAAATTGTTGAGATTAATTTATGTTGCAAATATTGCTTTTACATATTAAATTTAAAAAAAATTCGAATTAAATTATTGTAAAATTAAGTGGTCAAAAATTAATGAAAAGGGAACGCGTTAAAATTAACTTATAATTTATTTTTTTAACCACTTAATATCATAGTAACAAATGAATAATTCGGGTTCGGTTCGGCAGGATCAAAAATTCATGATTCGGGAATAATTCGGGTATAATTCGGGAATGATTCGGAATTACAATACGAGACAGTCAATGCATATTTAATTTATTACTGATGATTTATAATATGAGACGCTGTTTGTATTCGCCATAGAAAATCATCAGTGTGGTAATATAAGTCAAAAAGTGGTGTATTGATCAAAATAGGGACCCATTTCCTCTTAGGTTCTGACAACATATAATAGTTTAATGAGAAAATTGTATATATGTCCCCACTCCCTGTAGTCACCAAGTTTCTCTCTGAGCTGTCAAACAAACGATCATTTGCTTTACTGGACTATCACGTGGGTTAGTAAATGCGGAAAGGACGTGCAACTGTGCGAGAAAGGCAAAGTATTTCTCTGAACAAAACGCGAAAAACACGCGAATAATTCGTAAAATTCGTAAAATTCGCGAATTATTCGCGAATAATTCGGAAAAAATTCGTTTAACCGAATTATACGTCGTTTCAATCGGCTCATACTCAAATCCGAATTATTCGCGAATAACTCGCGAATCATGTTACTATGCTTAATATTGTACTGAATTATGTCAAAATTTTATAAATTTGACATGCAAATACATTGATCATGAAGTATATTGGTTTTAACAGTTTACATTCATTGTTTGAAGTCATTTTAATAGATTTTGGAGTTAAGTTCACGGCCTAAATACAAAATCAAATCTCACATCCTAAATTTTCTAAAACTATCATGTTTTCGCAAATAAAAAATGGATTTTTGAACCCGTTAAATCCTATTCCACATAATTATGTAACAAACGAACATGTTCTAATTGAAACATGTAAAAAAAAATTAGGCACGTATCACTTGCTCGTGTGAATAAGAATATGTAGAAGTTGTCCGTTTCTTTATTGAGTTATTTGGCAACAAGGGATTAAGCTTTCTTTAGCTTTCTCAGCTGTTTAATCTTGCCAAACATTGGTTACTTAGCGCGGATTAAGATCATATTATTTATCTTCCTTTTGCTCAGATCTTAATCCTCTGCTCGGACCTTAGGGACTGTTCGGCGTCGCCTCCTTAAGAGGAAAGGATTAAAACTTTAATCCTTCCTAAGGAGCAGTTGTTCGTTTGAAAGAAGAATTAAGAATAAAGACTAAAATATATATTTTAGTGTATAAAGACCTAAATACTCTTGTATGTTTTCTTCTTTAATATGCTGAAGTCAAGGCTTATTTTGCTAGCAACAGTGGCCACATCTAGTTCAAATTCATTGCATTGCTTTGTGAGCTTGATCAATTCATATAACAAATTAACTAGCAAATGAAACACTTGATCAAATAAAATTTCACAAAAAAATATCACTGTAACAAATGTTGATAGCTGCAAATTTTACAAATAGAACCTTGTAAACATTGTCAATTACACACATTATTTTCCATACAAATAAGTCGAATATTTTGTGATCCAAGTTTGAACTATAAATTACTGTACCAAAAGAAAATAACAAAATAAAAATCAGCCCAGTTTAGTTCTTCAAAGATAAATTAACCTAACATCTGCAAGAGAAATAATAGAATAAAAAAAGAAGTTAGGAATCTAAACTGTTCTTTGGCCTAGTTTCCCTAGCTTAATCATGAGTCTGGCTAGTATAACATCAGTGACATTTCAGCCTATATAACACCAACTCCAAAAAACCTATTGAATCGACTTCAAACGGTGAATCCAAACCGTTCAAACCGATATACTTCATTAGTTGTGCGTTTACATGCAAAATTTATATTTTTTCGAATTTATTTAGTATCAAGTCATGCAGTCAAATGTGTGAGTTTTTAAGTTAATTTTAATGCATTCATTTTTCAACATTTTTGACCGCTTGATTTGATACTAAAATAACTATAAAATATACAATTTTTGCATGTAAACGCATCACTCATAAAGTAAATCAGTTTGAACGGTTTGGATTAGTTGTTTGAAGTCTATCCAATTAATTTTGTAGTTGGTGTCATATGACACCAATGTCATACTAGCCGGGCTCTTTAATCATCTATTCCTCCTTTAGCTTCTCTAACTTTTATTTACGGATTAAGACAACCGAACATCAGTTTCTTAGCACTCCTTAAGCTCTTAATCCGCTCTTGCTGAACGGCCCCATGAATCTACCCGTAATTGTAATCCAACGATTCGAAGATCGTACGCTAACCAACACGATTTGTGAATCAGTCGTGCACAATTTTCAGTACGTTTCGTATTATAAACTCATAAAATTAAAATTTGAGTCTTATTTGGTTCATTTAAGGTCATCAAATATTTCGGTTTATTGAAAATTTGAAACTATTTTATTAAAGGTAAAAATTACATCATACATCTTCATTTTCTTTTTAAGCGCGAGCTCTAAGTTAGGGGTGCAAACGGATCGATACGGATCGGATAGTGGTAAAAACCACATCCGGATCCATTTGTATTTTTTGGATACATATAGAATTGAATATTAAACGGATATATATACAGATTGGATCCATAAATATATACATAAGTTTTTTCATAATATAACTAAATTATATGATATATATCTACTTTTTAGATACGGATAATTAAAATTTAAAACCATATCTATATTCGTATTCCCACGCATATTCGAATATCAGATATCTGTTTCTAACTTTCATATACAGATTCGGATACAGACAGATAATATTAAGCCGTTTGCACCCCTATCCTTAACACACATAGTTAGATAAAAGCGAGATAACTAATACACACGAATATATCCCTTTAAAATAACTCGTGATCAACTATTTACATTGAAAGTAGATATCGCCTGGTGATATTTGTAGCGATTTTGAGGTTTTGAGAATCGACTGCCTCACTTTCTCTATCCTCACCTCTCCCCCACCCCTCCTCTCTTTCCGCCACTCTGGTTTCTTCTTGCATCCGAATGGTGTTTGTCTAGAGGATCTGACCACTTATTTTCGCTCCGACTCGCTGCTCCTCTGTCTCACTTCGTCCGAGCAAGTGCTTTCACCTAATAAATACAGAGCATACAAAAATTACTTTCATATTTTTATCATGAAGAGAATGCCTCAACTTTTTGTGCCGTCATCTCTTAAGTAAAATCTATTTAACTTTCACAATGTACAAGTACAATATAATAGCATTTCAACTTTTTTTTTTAATTGGCATCAATAACTCGTAAAAATATATTGAGGTGAATAATTTTTAGACGTCGATTTGTCAACTTAGATTCATAAAAATTAAAATAGAAATGTGATAACATTTTATGTATTATCTCTTACTTTTAATAAAAAATAATTCACTTATTGATTAATATATAAGTAATCTTTTATGTGAAAATAATGCACTCTCTTATTTATACTTTCTTAATAAGAAATTACTTCACGATACTGTGAGTTGGGAGTACGCTATTTTTTCAGTATCTTTCTTAATTCTTAATTATTATTTGGCAATATTTTGATATCAAGTTATAATTTTTAATGAAACATGGAAAATATAAAATCGATTATTTTCAATTTGCATTTGATTACTTTAGTATGATTTCAAAATGTTACAACCAGCTACCATAAATCATTTCCAAAAATACCAAAAAAAAAAAAAAACCGATCAATAAAATTGAATCAGATGGCTCAAAATTGTTCTTTTCAACTTGACACGAATCTCAAAGCACAAATAATACTGCCCCCTGCGCCATCCCGAGCAAGCACCGGCTGAGAGTAAATCTGGGCCGTCCGTTTCAATTGTATTGAGTCAGGTACCTGGGAGGATACGGATCCCCGTCTATACGGCTACGGACTTCTCTAAAAAAAACTACTTCCCTTAACTGGAATCTTTTTAAATACTGCAACCAACACCCCGACTTCCAAATAATGTAGATCGACAGTTTACACGGGGACTAGTTCTTGCATTTTGAATATATTCGTTAGACCAAACTCCAAATTAAGCTGCTGCTACAATGGTTACAATGCCGCATCAAAAATGTTACTTCAAACTCTTGCACTCTGACTTACCAGCTTCTTCAACAGCTATCCCAAACACAAAGAAGGAGTAAAAACTAAATACACCGAATTTACACGAGCTCATCATACATTGCAGATAAATAGAGCCTAAAGCTGGTTACAACAACAGTCTCAACTCTCAACACATGCATTAGAGAGACATTAAGTTACTCTTTCAGGAGAGATATAATCACAGAAGTTGCTACAGCTGTTTAAAGGGTTACACCACCCACCACTACTCCTAATTAATTTAAAAAGAAAAAAAAAAAAAGCTAACAACACACACACTTAAGAGGCTAGCTGAATAGTACCGGCGAAATAAACAGTACACAAGTTCCTGGTTGCTCCAACCACTGAAAGCACCATGTCGCGCTTATTCCTGTAACTTATTAATATTCACACACAAATTATAATCAGAGATAATGAATGCACAATTTTGGTAACATTTTGTACAAGGGAGAATTAAATGCATACCTGATTATGTGATCCCTGGGGGTGATGATAAGCCGAGAAAGTTATATTGTCCTACACAATTGAAGACGACAAAATTTTAGAAAAAGGAATGCAAGTAACACGCAATAGTTAAATAATCCAATAAAAAAGAACGTACCCTTAAAACAGGAGCAGCAAAGCTAGCATTTAAGCCGGAATGCATTCCTTCGTAATGCATCGGCCCCAAGGGGTTTGATAAGTCAATACCCTACCAAATACAACATTTAGAATTACCATATTGTATAATAAAAATGCCATGTTAATCACCAATCAGGAATAATTTATCCTAAAGTCTTGAAACAAACCTTGTATTGTTTGTACGCTTGAGCATGAGCTCCAACTTGTTGCACTGTCGATGGCACCTCAATTCCCTGTAGTTTTCTCAAAAAATTTGATCACAACTTTAGTAAAAAGTTAAGAAAGATAGAAAGGGTAAAAAAGGAAGAGGAAAATACATATCACCTGAAAGAGAACATTTCCAGGGGGGGTGGCAGGGTCAAGCACAGCATACGAAGTAGTAGGAGGCGGCTGCTCCGGTGGCATTTTTCGCCTCTTGTGGAGCCCCTTTTCAATACAACTCCTGTACTGCGGCTTGACCACTTTCTGTGTCTTCTTCCTCTTCCTCGAACCGGATCCATCCAAACTTCTCTCCATATCACCCAAACCCGATAGTGATATATTCACATTGGACTCTGTCATGGTCGCGTCAATGCTCGTCTGCTTGCTCAGTATAGTCTCCACATGTGAATTTAGTTCCTTGAAGTATCTGTCTAGCAGCCTGAACGATTCCTCACACTCGGATGCACGATTGACCAGCTTGATGAATTTGGGACAGAGGTGCTTGTACCGACTGGACACCTCCATTGTCGTGTCAGTCTGGATGACACGGGTGTCCTGTTCCAGCTCTCCAGGTAATGTGTCCCGGGCTTGCTTGCTCCACCTCTTGAGCAAGTAACGGGCTGGAATGTGCTTCACATCCATGGAATCTAGGATCTTCAATGCATGGCAGCATAGGAAACCGTGCGTCTCGAACTTATGACATGAACACGACACAGTCTGGTCATTAGGGTTTCCATACACCTTGTACTGGCCATTTTTACCCAAAACCCCTACAAGGTATTCCCGCAACGGCGCGCTCTCATCACGGTTTACAATGTAGCATGACTGGAACTCCTCGTACTCCTCTTGGAATAGTTGGAATATTATGTACGTGTAAACATCACTTGCTTGGGTCAAAATTGGGGCTTTGATTTTAAAATACGGGAGCTTAAGCCGAGCACTAAACTCCCCTTCTAATTCCTTGTACCGGCGGTTGTTCACCACCCTTTCATAGTGACGAAAGAAGGATGTTATGTCAGCATCATTCTTCAAATACTCCTTCAATTCGTTGTGGAACTGATCGTTCGACTGGGTGCTAGTCATGCCACCTCGAAATACCCACTTCACATAAGGGCGGGCCCACTTTTCCTTCTCTTCAAACAACTTCTGCAACCAATCATTGTCTCGGCTATGCAGACTGTACTTGTCTATCATGGCATTCCAACCTGAGAGGAAATCAACCTCTTCTTCATAGTCATTTATACATGCCTTGAACTCCTTCTTGAAGTCACACCCACCTCGAAACAGGTGTGCCATGGTCCTCTTGGCTGTCTCCTTTATATGCCACACACAGAGTGCATGATATGTTTCATTCAGTGGCATGACCTCGGCAATTGCTCTTGCCATCACCGGGTCTTGGTGTGTCAAGATAGTTCTCGGTCTCTTGTCAGACATAGCCTGGAGGAAGGTCTCAAAGAGCCACTTGAATGACTCCAACGACTCATCATATAAATAGCCCGCCCCGAACAATATTGTCTCAGCATAGTGGTTAAATCCAACGAAAGATACAAAGGGGCGGCAACCTGCATGGCTTCTGGAAGCTATGTCGAATGCCACCACATCACCGAAATGCCCATAATCCATTATCATCTTTGCATCTGCCCAGAAGACATTTGTGACCCGCTCTTCAACATCAAATTGAAATGCATGGAAGAACAACGGGTCCTCCAACGAACGTGTCTGGAAGTAGTGAGATATCCTGCTGATCTCACCATACTTCGGGGCCCGCGGCCGCATACTGCTCAGCAGATTCTTGTGCGGTTGGTAGACCGACTCAACAATGTCGCATGGAGGCTCAGGCTCGGCAACCACGATTGAATTGACATTCTTGCTAGCTGACCCGTTATCAACTGCTGCATCCGGATCAATTACCTTCTTTTGTAACGGGTTTGCACATGTGATGAGCGGGTGGTTGTGCTCCTGGTTGAATGCTATCACCTCTAACTTGTTATTGGTCTTCTTGCGCCTAATTATCATGTACGCCTTGCAGCCAGTGCGGGTATCGGGTTGGGTGGGTTTGGTGTGGTTGACCCGTTTGTCGAGGGTCTTGAACCCCTCACGGGAGCAAGTAAATTTGCGGGATGTGATCTCACCCGTCTTCTTGCACTTATTGCCGTATTCACGGCGCACTCCAAAGCCCATCTTCCAGCCGTAGTATTTGTAGAAATCGTAGGCTTCTTGCTCGGTGTCGAACTCGAGCCCCACCTCAGGCACCTCGATAACTTGTTTAGATGGCTCAGATGCGGCATCACCATCAGCTTCACCTCCTTGAGCGGAAATGATGGCATTGTTGTTGTTTTCTTCTTTGTTACCATCCTCTAACAATTTTTAAGAAAATAAAAACCGTGAACAAAATTCGCCATACTGCATAAAACTTCAAACTTGAATGCATTTACTTCATCAAATGTACCCCTCCCAGCTTTAATTTTTAATTAAGGAAATCAACATGGCTATTTAAAAGAGAAAAAGGAGGAATAAATGGAATAAAAGACTTAAGACATTTGGTTGCAGGGTGATTATATATTACATATAAGCTAAGTAATCGTCATTTAGTTTGTTTATTTGCATCAATTAGGTTAGTTCTTCGCTTGAAAACCTGCATCAGATACCAGCCCAAAATATGACCTCAAAATTGATTACTCTGAGCTGATTTCAGATACTAAACAGCACTCGGGTGAAGCATCTAATAACAATCAAAAGAACATTTCAGAGTATACAAACAGAAGCATCCTCCTGTTGGTCATAAAATACTCTTTCATGAACTAGTAACTTACAACTGACCCAAAACCAAATTGTAACTGACAACAGATGCTTAACACGAACAAAATTTCACTGAACCAGGTGATTGACTTGCATAAACAAGCGGATCAAAACAAAATTGGAACCGGAAATCAATAAATTAAGCCATCCTGACTGCACAGATTAGGGCTTTCTAATAAACGAATCAAACAAACAAATTAAGAGCAAGTTCGTGTACAACACCAGTCGGTCTTTGATCGACAAGATATCACCGCATAAAATCAAGCAAAATTTAAACTAGGGTTTGAGGGCAAGAAGCTTCACCGTCATTTGTTTGTTCGACTACAGGATTGGCGGGAGGGGTATCCTCTCTCTCGCGCTCGGGTGACGTCATCGAATCAAAACTGGATCGGGCGGTGCGCTTAAAGACCGGAGAGAATCGCCGGAGAAGAGAAATGGAGAGGAGGTGGAGGAGAGGGTTTTCGAATGGAGATGGTATCCTCTCCAATTGAGGGAATTAGTGGAGAGCCCTGATAAGACTTTTCGACGGTTCTGATATAGCTAACCCGTTAGTTCTTCATGGGCCCCGCCTGGTAGAAGCGATCTCTACCGTTGGATCTTGATTGGATGGGCGAGAGGCGATCGATTGCTTTTGTGCATTGAAAACGTACAGGATCGGTGAACCCGAGGCGACCTTTGCTCCCTTTGTCAAAATGACAAGTACTTCGCTCACCGTTGAGTTTGCACGTTTTTATTTTACCTCTTACGTGGCGCATTATTATTAGTTGCTGATTGCCAGACTTTTGGTTTTGTCTGGTTAGTGTTTGCCAGACAGTCCTATACTCCTATATGAGAGACCTGACTTTAATATTTACAAAGTACCAATTTGATCTCCTGTGGAAATATCTCTGTTTTGACTTGTGTATCGGATCTGAAAAGACACCAATTTCAATATCTACCTACGCAATTATATATTATAATAATGAACTTAGAACAAAGATCCGTGAAAATTAATTAGCTCTATTCCCTTACGAAATACTTATCATTCAATGATGCAAGTATAAACATGTCACTTAGTTCATTTTCTCATTTTAGCGATCTATTGTAATGTTAGCATTTTAGTATTCTATTGTTCCCTTACTAATTGTTCGATTTTAAATTATACTGCATGTTCATAAGTTTTAAGTAGGGCTGCTAATGAGCCGAGGCGGCTCATGCGCCAATGAGTTCAATAGCTCAATAAATTGTATCGAGTCAGACCCTAAACTAAATAAAGTCCGAACTCGACTCGGCTCATATTTTATCACTCAAACAGGGCCGAGCCTGAGGCGGCTCATGAGTCAAGGAGTCTCTTCTATTTTATCACTCAAATATTTACTGTTCAGTTCTAAAATTATGAAAACTTTATTATGTTAATGTTGCATTTGCAAAACAGTAAATGTTTACAAATGCTAAACAGTAAATATTTTATTATATCAAGAGTTGTATATATATTTTTAGAACCGAACAGTAAACAAGTTGAGCTCATGGCTCAAAACAGTAAAGGATTTTACAAATATTTGTTTTTTAATACTAGGCATGAGTTGAGCTCGCGAGTTATGAGCCAAGTTTGAGCCGAGCTTTTTTCTTCAAGACCGAGCCGAGCCCAAGTTGAACTTGTTTAGTTATACGACGAGCTGAGCTGAGTTTTAAGCCGAGCTTGGCTCATTAGCAGCCCTAGTTCATAGTAACTAATTACAGTGCATTAGATCATATAAAAGTTTTAACTTAACTAGTATTAGTTGTCAAGTCAACTGTAAATGACAATTGTGTTACATAATAAGTTATATCAGGATTAATTGTTTGTCCAGATTTTTTTTTTTTAATTGTATACATTAATTATGTGATAGTTGTAATGAATTTTTATTAGTAAATTATTATTATTATTATTATCATTTTTTTATGAAGACCAGTACAAAACTGATTAGCCATCAGTTTTGATTACTGATCTTACATAATAAAAGACAGATCCTTTCTTCTTTGATTGGCTATCCATGAAGTAAAGGATAACCATGATATTATGCTACTAGCTGAAAAATTTAAGTATATCAAGAATTTTGAATTTCAAAGTGCTAAATATATCATAATAATAAAATCATAGTAGCGCAGCGGAAGCGTAGTCATTTTTAACTAACAGTTGAATTAGTTAAAATATGCATATTAATTTCAGTCTTATTAATTTTAGAAAAAGGAAAATACTATTTTGTTTTTCACTACTTTGATTTCGAGGACCAAATCAATTTTAGGAGGGGGGGGGGGGGACATTTCGTAAAATTATAGATATGATGCTAATTACTAATTGAATATATGAGACGTCTTGAACAAGTTTTTCAGAAGAAAACAAATTATTAAAATAACAAATATAATATTTTGTTAAACATGTCAGCAAGAGAATTATATCAGTATGAAATGTACTACCACTTTGTATCATTTTAAAATCAATTTAATTGAACTAATATACGCATACTAATTTATGAAGTATTTTGTTTCAGAATAGTGAGAAATTTATCAATCAGGGAAAATCAGGAGATAATGTATGGGTATATAACAAGGAATTTTTATAAATAAGGGTAGAAAAATGTTTAAGATGATAATCGACT
>JAJGRW010003637.1:0-157692 GCA_025461045.1 Carex parvula | reverse complement strand
TGGAGTAACCGGCATGGTGCGGTTTGTACAGGGGGTTGAGGATATGGAACAGATTGCCAGTTTTAGAATGCATGAGCTCTATCAGGTACTTTCTGACTGTTTAGTCATATGCATATTACATATTGTTCGTACTATGGAACAGTTCAAAAAAGTTGATTTGAACAGTTCAACGTGATCTCCGAATGAAAATGTACTCAGAGACTAAATTTTACATTTTTTGATTTTTTTAACTATCTTTTTAAATAGATAGAAAATTATTTGTTCTAAAGATTCGGGAACATCCGAATTAGTGAATTTCTACCTACAGAAAAATAGTAGAAAAATTCTAAAAATGTAAAATTTGGTCTCCAAATACCTTTTTATATGGAGATCATGTTGAATGGTTCAGATCGACTACTTGGATTTTGAAACATACATCTTTTTCTCCAAAATAAATATGTCAAGCTTTTGCGGATTATAGCCTCTGGCCGTAGGGTGATTTTGTTCAATTAATGGTGAGTGCCACAAAATAGCTTGTAAAATTTGACAAGAAATGGTGCTTATTCTTTACAATTCGGCGAATGTTCTATAACCCGTGCTTGCCATTTGTATGTACCATATGACCTTAATTAAATCTTTTCGTCATTTTTTTTCAGATGCAAATGATGAACCAATACAGACCAGTTGAGTTACCTGACAACCAAAATGGTACTGACGAGGTGGTTCCCACAGAGACGGGGTTCAAGATGTAGAGATGCCCCTTGCTTCCAGCGGGAACCTGACCCCGAACCCAAACCCGAACCCGAACCCGATTCTGATAACGTCGCACAAGAAGACGATGCTTCTGCTGATGATAGCAAAATGGAAGAATGAATTTGTAACTATTTTATTTGTTCTTCTGAAATTCGAGCAGAGAAAAGAGGGGCCGCAGAGCAGGTGGGACACACAGCAATACATGGTTAAGATTCTAAACAAAATATCCGACTAAATTTTTTTTAATTTGATTGGGGCGAGACGATAGATGAAGGATTTGTGCTTGTATTTAGCTCCGGTTGAGGGAATTTTGAATCTTTTATAGCTTGTTAGTTGTAACGTTAGGCATTGCTTGAGATACTGTGCACAAATATTTAATTATCATTTGAATCAATCAGAGCCTTTATAACACTACAAGAAAATACGCCTTTACCGGCGCTATAGGAAACGCCAGTACAGCCTGCAAATTTGATCGCGCAAATTCTAACGCCGGCTTAAGTATTGGTTAAAAAAATATATATATATATTGCGTGATCGATCCGCTCGGACCGCTCCAAATCGCGCGCCAAACCCTAAACACTCCCGCCTCTCTGCCTCCCGACCCAAACCTCCGTGCCTTCGCGCCTCCGCGCCTCTCCACCTCTTTTCTCCTCTCACCTCAGTCGTCTCTGCCTCTCCTCTTCCACCTTACTACTGCCTCCTTTTTCTCTCGATCCGCGATGGCGGCGTGACTTCGGCTGGTGACCTTGCCGTTCCCTCTTCTCCACTCCGCCGGTACTCTCTCATCTCTGGAACTCCATCACTCAAGGCAACATTACGACTGCCTCTTTTTCTCTCGATCCGCGACTTCAGCTGGTGACCTCATCGTGCCATCTTCTCCACTCCGCCGGTACTCTCTCTCTCTCTCTGGAACTCCGTCACTCAAGGTAAGTCTCCTCTCTCTCTCTCTCTGGTACGTACTGCGGCTTGAATTTAATGGGAATTTTGCAATTTGCAAGATTCTTGAACAACTTAAGGGAAATTTGAGAAACTGATAGAACGAGACAGTAATTCAAGGAGAAAAGTGAAACCCAAATTTTACACGAAACTCGTGTTTCTTTGACGGTCCCTTAGATCTCATAAACAAGAGGAATTAAATGGAATTGTATTGTATTCATTGATTTTCCTTGTGTGCAATTACAATGTAAACATTGATATTTTCAGTTGCTTAGAAATGCTTGAATTGGTTGATGAAATGCTTGTTTGCTGAATAAGCTTGATTTGTTTGATCTCCTCTAGTGATTTTCTGTTTTGAACTTGGGCATTTGGTTGTTCAATCGAACCTTTTAATTTTTTGTATTGTGTGACAGGGACCAGATTGTACAAATGCCCAATTTAAGGGGCTAACTTGTTAATTTCCATGACAATTAGACAATAGAAGATTGTTATACTATTGGTGATACTTTGATAATTTCCATGATCTATTTGCTCACACCTCATGGCCTTCAGGTCAATACCTTTCTCTTGACAAGTTTAATCCTCGATCAAGTGGTCATGGAGGTTTGACTTTGGTGGCATGGTTGCCCCTATCATTTGATTGTGCCGAAATTGAGGAAAGTCCAATCTACATGCATTGTACCAGCAATGCTGCTGTTCAGGATTTTCTGACAGACAGACTTTGAGATTTTAATTTCCAGCAATTGGCTACACCATTTTTTGAGTTCTTTATATGGACATACATGCTAAGGTGTCTACTTACATGCTCGAGAAGTTTCAGTTCCATTAAAGGTCTAGAGCTATGCCAAATTAGTAATTTTATAAGAGGGTATTTGCTGGTATTTTTCTGAATTGGCTGCTGGTTATTGTTCTGACAGCCAATCTTGAAAAATTCATTCTAGACAATCTACAAAACCGAATTTTTATTTCTTTTTATGGAAATGTAGAGGAAAATCCAATCTACATGCATGCCAATTTTTAGGATTTTTGTAATTTTGTAGCTATTTTTAACAGATGCTTGAATGCAGGGCCGACTTGGTAAATAGTGCAATTTTAGCAGTTTTTTTTGTCAGAAAGCTAACTTTAAAAATAGCTAATAAATTATAGAAAAATGCTATAAATGTAAAATTTGGGTCTAAAGTGTGTATTTTGAAGTTCTTTATCCATTTGTGATCTTGATTTGCTCAGGTTACCAGTCTAACTGTCAGTTCTGTTCTGATTTCGTTTGCTGGTCATTTGTGCCTTTTGGTGTACCAGTTGGGTACCAAAGGCACTTTGCTTGTGTTTTATGGCTGGTGCAGTGTTTGGTTCAAGTCTCAAGGACTGGTTAGGGGCCAATGCACCATATTTTAAGGTTGGTTATTGGTCTCTACATATTATACCATATGACAGTAAAGAAGAGAAGGAGATCAAAGATCGAATAAAGCATGAGTCAAGATCAAATTATTGTCAGCTAAAAAGCAAGTTTTGCTGAGAAGACCTTGGTGTTTTATTATTTAAATGATTTTGTTTTCTTAATGGGATTTTTAGAGGTTTTAGTTCTCCGATCTGATGTATGTGACCAAGCGCAACATGGCCAGTGCTGTTTCTGGCATGACCAAGCACCTTGAGCAAGTCTCTGCTGCCTTTGCAGTGAGTATTTTCACTTTTTATCAATGTTTCATATGCATTAATACCATGTCCTTACTAAATCTTTATTTTATCTTTTTTTCATTTTTAGTCTGCCAAGCGGCATCTGACACAGCGCATTGAGAGATTGGATGATAAACTGGATGAGTAGAAGGAAATCTCTGGTATCATAAAAAAGGAGGTATGCTTGATTTTTTCATGTCTTAGTTCTTAATTATTTTACCTTGGTTGGTTAATTTTTAATCTCATTCGTCTTTTTGGTACTTTGTAGGTTACTGATGCTCACCTAAAATGAACATTGGACTGAAATAAACAGCATCAAGTAGGACGTCTTTTATAACTACTTTTAAATTGTGAATTTGGTTTAAATTGGGAATTGACATCTTTTATAACAACTTTTAAATTGGGAACTTCAACACTACTCTTATCATCACTACTCTTATCTTTTGGTACTAGTAGGGAACTTATCTGTTCGTATTTCAACTTTCTTATCATCACTACTCTTATTGACATTGATGTTTTCGATAGCCATCATACCAACATATCAACATACCTGTACCAGTGTTCAACACAAACAAAACCAAAAGAAACCTATACTGGTACAACATATGCCTAAAACAACCCTTAAGACCAAATTAGATAGAAATTTTGATTCTAGGTTGAATTAAGCCAAGCCATTGCACATGCATATAGACAACACTCCCATGAACATCCCAGAAAAAGAATTTCCATTTTTGGAATTTTCTATGATTTATAGTGAAAGCGCCGGAAAAGCCAAATTTTGGGAGGCGCTTATTAAACGCCGGGAAAAAGGGCTATAAACGCCGGGAAAGGCTTTTGCCGACGGTGGTATTCCTGGCACTTGTCCAAGCGCCGGGAAAGATATTTAGTGGCGTTTATGAGTGTATTTAGCAGCTTTTGTAAGCGCCGGGAAAGGTATATTTTCTTGTAGTGTAATTATAAAGTTGATAATGCAAGTTAAGCATTAGCATGAGTATCAGTTGCACAACATTTATACAACACCCTGGCCCTTATTATTTTGGGCTTGTGCGGTTTGTGGGCTCAGCCCATTAGATTACTTTTAAATTTGATTTCCGACATTACTTTCACATAGATTCAGAAGTTCAACTAAGTTAGATGATACTATTTATAGAGTGAGGCTACGCTATTATGTATAGCACACTTTAGTCCGTCTATGGATGCATATCTTTAATTTCAAAGTTCAAACATTCAATCTGTATCACGTACTTAACATGATCTCTAAATGAAAATGTGCTTGGATGCCAAATTTTATATTTTTTATTATTATTTTTAAATATATACAAAATCACTTAATCTAAAGATTATGGATCATTCAAAAGTAGTGATGTTCTCCCTATCTAAAAAAGAATAGTAAAAAAAATGAAAAAAATGTAAAATTTGGACTTCAACTACATTTTCATATGGAGATCATGATTAATGGTTCGGGATGACTATTTAAACTTTCAGAATGAAAATATGAATCCATAGTACGGACCGAAGTGCTCTATGCATAGTACCGTACTCCATATTTTATCTATCAGTAATAATCTTATATTATTCAGATTTTATTAGACCGTCTGAAACAACGTGGGCAAACATCGTGGCAAATAAGGGGTTAGGATCCTTGGGCTAACTTAAATTTTGAGTTAAGATCAAAATCATGACCAATTTGATCCGAGGTGAAATACAGACCCATTAATATTCGTACGAATGGGATATGAGTTGTCAGTTAATTTAGTACGAATCTCAGAATAGATCTCTATATTCAAATTTTAAATAGCTAGGCACCGTCGTCGTATATTTAATATGGGTTGGCAGCTCATTTTACCGAGTTCGATATCCGTGGAGATACTCGCTTCAAATTTAACAATGCTAGCAAATCCGATTGTCAGCTCGGATGGGGGAGAAATTCCGATTAAAATGTTGAATGCTCTCAATTTAATCATGGGAATCCTGATTGAATCGTCGAAATTTCTTAACAAATTTTGAACATATACAATTTATTTCTTTTAAAGCATCAGTTATCTTTGTGGGTACTCCTCTCGATAATACATGTATTCATATTTCATAGTCATAATGAATACATGTACAACACATTTATAAAAGTGTCCCTGCTACATAGATTAGAAAGCTAGTACACAACTTAAAACACTTCTTCATTCGTAACTCACTCTAGAATTTAATATGTAGATACGTTGTCAAATTTCGCATTACATTTACCGATTATGCTATTTTTTTAATTATAGTGACATACACATTTTATTAATAATGAATATTTGTGCGGCACCGTCAGCAAACATTTTCTTATATTTTGTAACATAGTATTTTCGTTGTAGGAATGATATTTTATTAGAAGAATTATGTACGTTCTTGTCTTTGACAGGAAACATAAACAAAGAAAAACATTTCATAAAATAATAATCAATAAAAAGTTACATATTAAAGAAACAATATTTAAATGATAAGTGTAACAATTGTAACTAATTAAAAATTATTGTAAAAACCTATAATATAATCAATGAGAACCCGAAACATTATTTAATTCACTGAAAAATTAATTTCAGTAATTTGAAATTATTCTTGTAAAACAATAGAAATTGGGAATATTTTCTTATAATTCTCGATAGTTCAGTTCAGCACAAAACTTTAAATAATTATTTAGCAAAATACTCAAAACAACAAATTTATAGCGAATTCCACTAATTTAGTTTATTTTTGTAATTAATTTTTGATTATGTAGGATGTAATTAAACCCCATTTGATTAAACCATAAATTTTGCATCTTAAAAATAAGAAATACAAATTCTGTCCCAAGAGGAATGCATTAATTTCTGATAACTTCATAATTGGAAAAATAGTGAAAAAGTAGTATAAAAATATTTTAAAAATCCAGTCAACAAATATTACTCGTATTCAAAATGATATACATATATTTTTAGATGATTTCTACAAAAAAAAATACTTAGATTTATAGAGATTGAAATTAAGAAAATAATGGAAGAAATTATAAAGAAGCTAACAAAATATACAAATTATTCAACATTTATCTTATTTTACTTCTAATAATCAGATAAATAATCATAAAAAATTAACTCCTTTGCAATAAGTACAATTACAATTATAAAAAACTGAAAGTACATAACAATAGAATATTAAACCTAGCAACCATGACAAGGCGCAAGTATGAAAATTTGAACTGCCCGGGAGCAACAAACTGAAAATAGGGATAAATAAAATTGAAAGTAGACTCAAATCTGACCGTTGGTCTTCTTGTTGCATTTTTTCATGTAGTCTCTTTTATTGTGGGTCTTATTCCCTGTTCAACATATTCCATACAATAATTAAGAGTAGTTAATTAAACTACAACAAAAATAATAATAAAAAGTGATGACAATCGAAAATAAAGTCTTACAGCCGTGCAAAGTAACATGAACAGATCGGATACGATGACAATCGAAAACATTAAAAAATTCTTACAACAAATTAAAGATGCATGAGATTTTACCTTATACGCACAGATGGGATATGCTTAATTTTGTGTACATCTTTTCCTTCCATTTGCATACCTTCCCAGACCTCACGTGAGGGTTCCCAAACTGTTAGTTCTTGAAGAGTCTGCACCTTTTGAAGCTCGGGAAGTACGTGCAGCTTATAACAATAACCAATTTCGAGGTGACGAAGGATGGGCATAGCTCCCTCTTTTATGTCCCAATGATGTAGGTTGCGTAGCCGCAAAAGCCTCAGTTTTTCGAGGTTAGGAAACCCTCCAGTTGAACATATCAACTCTGTTCCCTCATATGAGCCATTATAGAAAGAAAGTATTCTGAGGCTCTGCAGCCTCTCCAATATGGGCATTGGATCTTCCTCGAGTTTAGAATTTCCGAGCTTCAATTTGGTGAGGTTTGTTGGGAACATCTCAACACTTGGAACACATATATTTCTTGCCCATTCTCCCCACAGAACTAGTTTTTGTATCTTCCCATGACAAGGTAAGTCTTTTGTGCCACCAAATGGTAGCAACCCAACTGTTAAAATAGAGAGGTGGACCAACTGTTCTGTCCTTCTCAGCACACTCTTGAGGTTTTGCCACTCTTTTATAACCCTTTCATTATCTAGATTTTCCTGAAAGAAAATCACTAACGTACGCAAGTTGATACAAAATCCTAATTCAACAACTGATGATTCTATCTGTATCTGCACATTCATAATTGTTTGTAGATTTGTATGCTTATCCCATTTTAATGGTAATTGGACTTTCCAGCTACCATATACATGTCTTAGAGTTGGGATTACGACATCACACAAATCTAGTGTATTTTCGTCTTTACTATCTACTTGCGATCCTTTTAAATCAATGGTTTCTAGATAATAGAAGGAAAACTTCTTAAATATATCATGTGGAATATTGCAGTCTCTTAACCCCAAGTACCTCAAGTGTATCAAGCCCTTCGGCCACTGTCTCCGAGTAAATGTGGTCATATCAACACTCTGCAAGGTTAACACTCTAAGTAATCTAAAGCCACTATAATTTAGTAGTCCAAAGCCACTATTATTAGATGATCTTTTCCCAAAACCGAAACAGAGTAATGAACGAGAGTTTTCTGAATAAATGCCATCCTCCGTGGGAGTGCAAAATTGCAGTGCCGCACGGTGTGGCTTGCTAGCAGCTAGGTTGTTAACATCTTCTTCTTTTGAGAATACAGTGAAGAAGTTCTCATCCTTAGCTTTGTGGATAGCTAGGTCCCATAGAAGATCGTGAATACTACAGTATTTGCAGTAGCCGTTCCAAGATTTTTTAGTAACTTGAATCAAGCACCTACAACAGTATTTTATCAAAGAAGAATGGAAGTTTAATAAATAAGTAGGTATTTCGTAAGTTAAGTTAATATGAAAAATAACGAACGCTCGAATATATCTTTCATCGATACAAAAGGAAGTTTATATAAATGATGAATGCTTCGCTATATAGCTAGGTAGGTATTCCATAAGAATGTCCCGCTTATATAGCCGATGGTGCAGTGATAAAAATATAAAATATATTTAGGCACCTCGAAATGCTGATTTTTTTTGAAAAAATCTTACTCGGCTAATATATTAAGTTGCATATAAATTTGTTTTGAGTGGTTCTATTAAGTTGCATTATAAATTTTTCTTTATGGATAAAATTAAGAATGTTGGTATTCTTGACGGTGAAGCAATTAATTATTAAGAATATGTCAGTTCTCTTTCATTTAGATATAACTAATGGCAAAAAGTTGTTGTTTAGATAGTAGTACGGACATATTTGTCGATAGACACCATACTGTACGCCTTTGTTATAGTCAATCAACATATTTATTGGTATACCTAGCATACATGTGCCGAGTGGTGTAGATATGTACAACAATATTTTTAGAGGTGCCAACGGGTATGATAAGAATTGGGTGGAATCATCTTCGTACCCTACCCGTTATAAATTATCCTTGTTCGTATCTTACTCTTACCTGCTACGAATTACCTTGCCTTTATCCTATCCTTATTGTCGAATAACGAAATGGTAGCTGGTAAATAATGGGTTGTGCTAAAATAATAACTATTCTTATTATTTACTAATAAATCATTAAAACACATTGAGTGTGTGCGCGCGTGTGTTTAAAAGTCTTAACTTTATTGGAATTTGTTGGAATTTATTTACGTGTTTTAATGGTTAATTAAGTCTAACACAACTACAAAAAGTAGTTGGAGAATGAATATTGATTGCTCATTAATATATATAATATATAACTTTTTTTATAATTACTCGATCGGATAACAGATACGGAATAGGTATTACCCGTACCCTTACCCGTTTAGATAAAAAAAAATATCTTTACCCGTACCTATACCTATATCCGTACCCGATAAATTTATGCAAAAAAATCTTACACATACCCGTCTTATCGAATACGGTACGGATCGGGTAAATGAATAAAAGGGTGCCATTGACACCCCTAACTATTTTGAGTCAAGCAAACGTGAGGTGAGAGAAAAATTTAAAAATAATTGTTTTGACCTTCTGATACCTCATTAATTGTGTAGTCTCATTGCAGTAAACTTAATCTTAAAGGTAAAACCCTGGTTGGCCTTTACGGCTCAACACAGAAAATTGCTTGGAACTTCGTGCTTATTTTCTCTCTTTGACATAGCTAGGTTATTACAAGTTATCAAGTTCGAACTCAATAAAGATAAATTAAAATTTTTAATCAATTTTATTATTCAAACTATTTCTCTCAGCTTCAAAATTTCTCTATATTTAATTAATTGTGTACAGGAGTTTTATTTTTAGTGAAGTTTTGTAGGCAAGTATAATTGAATTTTTATATTTGACAATCTGAAAAAAATAAAAAAAATAAAGGGCTTAGTGCAGTGGCATGAGCCCGCCTCTCTCTTTCAAGAAGCATAGATTCAATTCTCGGGAATAATATCTAAAAGATACTAGAGTGTAACGGAGCCCTTTAATAAAAAAAAACAATATGATCCAATCAAAGCAAAAATAAGTTTTTTCACTATGTTTCATAGGATAGAGAATTACATCGAAAAAAGTTTACAATAATAACAAATTACCATATAATTAGCTTTGGTTACAGATAAAATGTATTAATCGTCTTTTTTTTAAATTATATTGACTGGAAAAGATTAAGTTATTATTTTCCTACAATATTTGATGTTGTTAGAAATTAGTAGATAACTCAATTTTTGAACTGAAATTTTCTCTGCTATCTAATTATTTAGATAAACTTTTTTGGGGAAAAATAACATTTTCTTTGATGATGGAATTTATAGCCAGTCAAGTCAATGAAGCAATGAATGAAAATGAAGACCTTAATATGACCATTGAGAATAATGTTACTACTATATGCTTAATTTAAATAATTTTTTAAATTTTAAAGCTGTCTGTTAATTATTAGAATAGCAATAAAGTGTCCATTAAAAACTCTGTTTGAGATTCTATTGTTAAAATAAATTTTCTGGGAGTAATGACTTTTTCTTTTTATGGGATGGTTTTCCCATTATGTTTTATTTCCTTACTTTTATGTTTTATAATTCAAAAGAATATCTACAAAAATATGACTTCTATTAGTGTAATTCACAACTCATTACTCACAATTTGTGATATTAAGCATCTCGTTACCCATTTAAGTTGTACAATTTTTTAAGAGATATTGAGAAAATTTGACAAAAGCTCCATATTTTGCTTTATTAGCTTCTTTTTTTGAAGCAAAGCACAGTATGGTGAAAATCAAAATTTTCTCTTACCTTAGCGTTGCCCGAAATTATAAATATATTGTTGTTGTATATGAAAACCAGCTTACAGTCTGTTAGCAAAAAACAATGATGTATGGGAAGTTACAAGTTCAAAATCCGGATAGAAGTATTATTTATGTATATTGACATTTTGAAAATAAAAATCTGTAGTTACGCACTTGAGTTTAATTTTTAAAAATAAATAAATTTTGGACTATCTTAGTGCTTCACTCTTTCAACTGTTTTTGTCACTTATGGATTTCTTGATCTACTACTGTGTTTTTTTTTATTATTGAAAATTTAATAGATGTAAGGGTTTTCTTAGAACTTATTGTAATTTTTTAAGTTTATTTTTTTACTCTTCAAATTATAGTGAAACGGAAGAAGACAAGATCAATTAAATAAGATGATTAAAAAAATACGATCAATTAAATAAGATGATGAAAAAAATAGCGAACTAAACATGTTGTTAGTTATTGCCCATGTAGGTGTCGTCCTTATTTATTTTATTATTAATTTTGTAAGCCAATTAATTTAGGTTTGTATGTATGCAAATCTCTTCCTCGTTACAATTAAACTCTAACTGAATATATTATTGTAATTTTTCAATAAAATCTTAGTAAAAAATTAATTTTAATATAATATATTGGTTTAGAAAAAAGGAAAGCTTAAGTGCCCACCCTTGTACTTGAATTGACTCCTGCATACACCTTACGCATGTTCCATATATCTACTTATGTCGATATCAAACTTATAACCATGTTCATGGCAATAATGCAACATTATATCTAGTTCTGTGAAACATTGACAAACAACAAAATATCTATTTTAAATCTTTTTGTAATCAACCCTAAAAAGAAATCTTTTTGTAACAAATAATTTGTGCCTACAAGTTTGTAATTGAGTTTCCACCATTTATTCAACAATTAACGATAATATACATAAGTCACGAAAAACCGCTGCTAATATATATAAATATGAGGAGGGTTCAAATGCACCATTATTTTTGTGCTCCAATATGCTCTACATCCTTTGTCTCCAATTTTAAAGTCCGAACAGTCGATCTAAACCGCTCAACATGATCTTCATAATAAAATATGCTTGGATACCAAATTATATATTTTTTAGAATTTTTTTACCTATTTTTTGGATAGGTACAAAATCACTTATTTAAGGAGATTCTAGACCATCCGATAAATGAATTGTACCTATCTAAAAAAATAGCAAAAAATTCTAAAAAATATAAAATTTGGTCTCCAAACATATTTTATTATGAATATCATGTTGAACGGTTCGGATCGACTGTTCAGACTTTGAAAATAGAAATAAAGAATGTGGAGCATATTGGAGCACACAAATTATGGTGTATTTGAACCCTCCTCTCTATATATATATATTGTTGTCTTTTCTAAAGTTAAACTTAATTTCAATTCCTTTCAGCGAGAACCTGAATATTCTACATACTAAGCACACTTACTATCTGGCGAAGTGGCACATGGATGCATCAAATTAAAAGAAGCTTCTGGTTGCATAATTACTGAACATGACTTTTCTTTTAGACTTCTATTTGGAGATTAGAGAATTTCTAACAAATTATTTCTATGAGGTACAATCCTTGACCTTTATGCATTAAAAGATACTAACTTTCGGCAAATATTCTTATGTAAAAAAAGTTTATTTGGTATTATCAATGCAAATTGCTTTTTTTTTTTTAAGCTGGGGATGAATGCATGGGGGAATTAAGGAGGTAAAAAGGAGATCATGTCTGTACCGGGTATTGATTAAATTTAGGGGGAGGTCCTTCGAGAGGAATGTTGGTGAGTTTATTAAATCTGGTGTGAATTGATGAGACGGGGCCAAAAAACACATCAGCTTTCTTATATACGTGACAAGTACCAGAAAAAGCATAAAATGAAAAGAGATATACCTTTCAACGAGCTCTTGGAGGCATTTCTCAGCTCTGTCCTCTAGTTGTTCCTGCTCCATCTTTCGGTACGAATCCGTTCAGCCATCCACATTCTTGTAACGTGCTGTCCTGACAATCTTATAATCTTCAGGAAATGCAGCAAAATAAAGAAAACAATCTTTGAGACAATCGAGGGCAAGTCTTCATAACTCCTGGCAAGGACTCCGAGCACTGTATCCCATCTTTGTCGTGCCAATCTATGGTCTCGTCCACCGTTGTTCCAGGCAGTGTAGTTGCGCGTCCCTCCTTGTGAGGATACCACCAGCACAACTAACGCCAAGGGTAGCCCACCACATTGTTTTCGTTAATCTTTTGGCCACATCCAATAGATGAGGGTAACTCTCAGGTTTGAACATATTGTTGAAAAGGCATTTCTGAAACAGGAGAGTTAGGACCCTCCCGTTACTTAGGTAACGGAGCTTGTACGGTTTTGTGTTGCAATCTGCTGCATGGGCAACATCAAGCGACCTCGGTTGGTAATGATCACGCGGGCTCGCATTGCACACATCGGGTAATGCCATTTTCAATTGCCCCCAAAGATTAATGTCCCACACATCAGTCTAAAATAATTAAATATCTCTTGCCTATCAAGGAGCTCTTTAGCTTCACCGGTAAATCCCTATCTGTTACGGTGGATTTTTGTTTTCCATTTTAGGTTTACTTTGTAAAGAACTTCTCTCAAGAGATCATTTAAATTGTACGTTTGAGAAATGGACTGCCATGCGCGAAAATCAGATTGTCGCTCCAATTTATCACTGCTTTTACCAAATAAATGTGTTTACATCAAGGAAAATAAGGAACAGAACGAGAGAATTTTATTGGAAATCTATTCCAGGACCACATTTTGTAACAAATATAGTGTTAAGAGAATACTCTTTCAAGTTTAAACCACGTCTTTGTGCCTAATTTGGAGTCATTATTACCAAAACGTGCAGGTTTGCTCTAGGTAACACCTACATGCAAAGTAATTGATTACTAATAATTCATAACAATATCTTTCTTTTCCTTGCCCGATTAGATCGAAGAATTGAATATCATCACTTCTTGAGAAAGGACAACAATCTAAATTTGGACAGTTGAGTTCTTCACAATAGTTGGTTGGAAATTAGCAATTTCTTTGTTATAGATTAATTGTTCCACAAAAATTTACCCTTTTATATACAAAAAAAAAAACTTTGAAGAAAAGACATGCACCTTTTGTATACTTTTTGGGCCAAGGTGTCTTCCCGAGGCCGCCAGTACCCACAATCGAGAGCACCGTGCGCCTTGAAATACTGCTATCAAGCAGCTGCTCAATAATATTTCCCTGGTCATCCTCAAGGCCAACAACTTCTGGATCATCACATCATCAGAGTTCTGGATCTCAACATCATCAGAGCACCAAGATCTCACTTCTCAAGTCTGTTCGGCGCTGGTTAAAGCCGATTGAGTTTCCTCTAGATATATCTCGAGCTCGTCATGCAGGCCGAGCTTGTACTTTTTATAGTTTCTTTGACAGCCTTTGTCAGTTTTCTGACCCAGTGGAACTTTCTGCACGGTTTCTTCAATCTTAAACCCGGAAGGTATCAATTACGGTAGCTATTCTGTTGGCAATTTCTCTGACCTGGTTCAGCCACCAGTTACCACATTATTTCTGTTACACTTGGAATCAACATCTCTGAGCAGCGTCTTGGATCAAGCGAAGCTCCTTCTGCACCTGTTCGATCTGCCCACGCACAGCCTGCACTTCGTGCACCTGTTCGAGCAGACAGCAGCAAGATTTTCCAGCACAGAGGGTCACAGCTTCTGCCATGTATTTCTGATTTGGGAAGTGTCCTTTGTTTTTCTTTTTTTCAATTGCGGGGGTGGGGGGGGGGGGGGGGGGGGGGGGGGGGGGGGGGGGGGGTGGGGTGTTGAAAGTGAATTTATCTTTTTTCTTTTTTGAATGGTTGATACTTTGATAGAGCAGCAGTATGAGTGGGTATATATAGACTATAGAAAGCTTTTCTGCAGTTTTAAATTTGAGAAACAATTGGTAGATTTTTCATTTTCTATGGGCGGTACTAATGTTATATCTTCTAACAATAAAATAAAATTAGTTAATTCATTAATTTTGTCATCCAGATCTTCATATTCTCGGTTTTAACATATTTCATTTGAGATGTACGTACAAATAATATAAAGTTGTCATTTATCGAACAACTGTGCATCAAAATAACTAAAAAAAAAAAAATCTGGCAATGTCACGGGTTTGATTTTGATTCGAGATTTTTGAAAAGTAATGTTACGTTATTGTGTTTGGATTTGTCAATAATTTTTCATGTTGTGGATAAAAGTTTCGGAAAAACTTTTATCCGAGATCTTAATATTTTTCTAAAAAAATTATCTTCCATCAGAAGCAGAATTAAAATTTTCCTATTCTTTTGTAAATTTTCTTATTCTTTTGCAATTTTCTTATTGTCTATTTCCCTACTAGTTAAAGTACTAACACATATTTGGAAGCTAGATTCTAAAATTATTGATTGGATAAAGTTCACAAGTCTGTTTGTTGGGGCTTAAATTCAAATCTTATAGAAAGCCACTCTAATAATATGTCATTTGACTTCTTCAAACAAATAATAAGTCATTTGAGTATCTTAATAGTTTATCATTAGCGCTAATATTTAAGTTTGAACTTTACATTTTTGTAAATTTTCTACGAAGAAAGTAGTAGTATAATGAATAAGAGGAGGGTTCAATAGTATTATATGTTCGGTTGAACTTTTAGATAATCTACATGATTCTATGATTCTATGATTCGGTATTTTCAAATATCAATATCATTTTTTAATTTTATTAATAAAAAATTCGGACCGCAGATGTTTTTCAAAGTTTGAAGAGTCGATCTGTACTGCTCAACATGATCTCTACATGAAAATGTGCTTGGATGCCAAATTTTATATTTTTTTGAAACTTTTTATTATTTTTTTTAAATAGGTACAAATCACTTGATCTAAAGATTATGGACCATCCAAAAGTAGTTATTTTCTATCTATCTAAAAAAATAATAAGAAAATTCTAACAAATGTAAAATTTGGCCTCCAAGTACGGTTTCTAACAAATGTAAAATTCGGATCGACTATATATTTAGACCTAAGAAATGAAGAAGAATGGATACTTAGTACGGACTTATGTGCGCTATGCATAGTAGGTAGCCTTACTCTAAATATATACCAGAACTTTTATTTATGATTAAAAGTAAATAGTAATAATTATATAATTTTGCCTCACTGAGAAAATCAAAGTTAGCAGATAAGGGAACAATTGAATGTATGGACAAGCAAGGAGGTAGATAAGCTAAGAGATAAGGGAACAATTGAATGTATGGACAAGCAAGGAGGTACCACAAAAGGTTTCTAATAATAAAATATATTGATCGCAAATCAATCTTGATGTGACTGTTTCAGAGCAACTCTTCAAGTCATATCCCAATTTTCCACCTGTGGAGCCCGCCACTAAATAATTTTTCCTCGAAATTTTTAGTTATCAAATTTCCAAGCTATTCCAACCAAATTTAGCCTTGGAAATTTTCTCATATCTATTCCAATAAATTAAAATTTAAACTATACAGATAACACTTTGATGTTTTCAGCTGCTGGTCCTGACTTTGATATGGTTCTAAAATGGGTTTTAGTTGGTTTTGAACAGATATCAGACTTGAAAATAAATTTTGATAAGTCTGAAATACTAGGTCTGAATTTAGATAATTATATGGCAACTCAAGTATTTTGCTTTATGCAACCATACATATGTACATATGTACATGTTAGTAGGGCTGTAAATGAGCCGAGTTTGAGCGAGTTACCTCCAACTTGAACTCAGCTCATTAAATAAATGAGCGAGTCAACTCGAGTTGGGATGGTAATAACGAGCTGTAGAGCCAACTCGAACTCAGCTCGTTATCAACTCGAGTTGGCTCACAACTCGTTTATAAACTCGTTTAACCAGTTAAATCAATACAACACAAGTTATAAACGAGTTTGAGCCGAGTTTGAGCCAAGTTTGGGTTTGGTTTTGGTTATTCGGGATTTTTTGTGTCTAAACTGTGTAACTTTATGTAACTCGAGTTATAAATGAGCGAGTTGGGGTCAGCTCAAACTCAGCTCATTTATTAAACGAGTCAGTCAACTCGAGTTGGAACTAACTCGAGTTGTAAATGAGCGAGTTTAAAGCGAGCTGTAAATGAGCGAGTTGCGAGTTCGAGCAATTTTGCCCAGCCCTACATGTTAGCAATGCATAAGTCTCTCAAAAATGTGATTAAAAAGATAGATAAAACTAAAAAATAAAATTATGTTGGATTCTTTTTTAGGTGGAAATTATATTGGAATCTTTTTAATGTGGTCCGCTCAATGATTAAAGTCAGATTGATCCCATTTTATATTCTGTAAAAAAGATTGAGATTTGAATCACTAGATTATATTAGGAGTAATTAAACTCTGCTCTATATATGACAAGAAAAATGGAAAAGGCAAAATCACTAGAGGTTAAAATAGCATCGATTCGAATTACTTGTCTAAAATTGAAGTGTAGTGAAAATGAAAATTGTTCTGTAATCATTTGTAAATTTTTGCAGGAATATCATCACAAGTAATTTTCAAATAACATTTTGATTTATAATATTTTTCTGAATTTTTTTAAATTTTTTTACTGATTAAAATAGACATTTTACAATAAAAAAAACGGACCCTATAAACCGTAGCGTCCGCATTAAAAAATATTCTTTCAACTATAACATCCAAAAAAAAAAAATCACTAGACTGCTAAGTCGCTCTAAAGTACAACTTTCATGCTATGTTTCGATATTTTTCTTAAACGATGGTACTTTTATTTATTTATTTTTAAATGCTACAGACAAAATAAAATCAAATGTACCAACTTTCTTTGAAATAAGATCAATGTTTTAAATGCGGCCGCCTATGCAGTATGCTACCGCGTTCAAAATTTCATGCAGTCACATATATACAGATTTAAATATGTAGCCACATAATACTGCATGTGAACTGTATATGCTGTTTATGTGGACACATAATGCTATATGGGCATTACCTTATTGGCTTATTAATACTCATAAGTCATAACTGTGGAAATTGATCGTGCGTATTGACAACTCATTTTAGAATCACTATATATATATAAGAAATTCATTTTGTCAATCAATTTTAAATGCTTATTTTCTATATACATGCAGTGACAAGTAATGTCTGGACAAAAGTGTTTTGTCACAACACACATGTTCACGTTCTGTTAGGGAAGTAAGTTTGGAGCAAATTTATTGGATGGACTTCAAATGATGAATCCAAACCGTTGAAACCGGTCTATTTCGCGAATGATGCATGTACATGCAAATTTTAAATTTTTGAATTTATTTAGTACAAAGTCAAGCGGTAAAAAAATGATGAAAAATAAATGCATAAAAGAACTTATAATTAAAAATTTTATTTTTTTACCACTTGACTTTGTACTAATTGGATTTGAAACTTTCAAAAGTTTGTATGTACATGCATCACTCGTGAAGTAGATCGGTTCTAACGGTTTGGATTCGTCATTGAAACCAATTCCATAAACTTTTGGAGTTGTTCTCATCAAACCATTTTGGTGAGCACAACACATACTTGCTTTGCTCAATAGATTTGTGTCGTGCCATGTCATACCCTGGCATGTCATGACTTGAATCACGTGCTATATCATGATCATGTTTAATTTTATCACCGTGATAAAAATAGAAGAAAATAATGGCGGCATACAAATGGTCACGACATGTTGACCACAACGTGATCAAACTTTGAAATTCAAATTAAACGGCAAGCTGACTGAAGAAATTTGCTATGCACGTATAAAAAAACAACGAAATTGGATTTGTTTGTAGCCAACGAAATCTAATTAATCTGATTGGATTTGATCTATCTGGTCAGAAAAATAGCAAATCGACCATATCAATCAAGACGAAACATTTACCACAAAACAAGGATAAAGGATCCACCAGATGTATTCCTTTTGCGGGAAGAATTTTAGAGGAACCAATACGCCTAGACACATTTGAACAAATTTTACCTGTGTAGGATACGATATAGACACGCCAATTTAATTTTGTCAACATAATTTGGTCACCAATGTCACAATGTGTGCGAATGTGGGATTGGAAAGAAAAAAAAAATGGACGACTTGGTGAATTTATTCCTTGAAATGAGATAATTTTCTTACAATTTGTTGTTACAAATTTAGTAATTTTATTTTCATAATACAAACTACAAAAAATAGTTTAAAATTAGGCTCCAAATTTCTAGTAATTTTTTTTGAAGAATTTAATTGTTGTTCGGCTTCCAATGTCAAATGGAAAAATTCATATTATAATAAAACCGTCATATTTTTCGGCCGCTCATTTTCTTTCGGAACTGCCAGGATATCTGATGTTCCTGAAAGAAAATGGACCGCCGAGAATATCAGTGGTTTGAACATTTTTATAAAATTAAAAAAAAAACGTGAATATATTTGTATTTTTCTATTTAATAAAAAAAATCGGTAATTTTCTATTTTGTTGGTCGTTGGGGAAATGAAATTCAATCGCATGCAGAGAAATTATAACACAACATCAAATGGCTTCTATAAGGTGGGCAGTGGAGGGCCCACACAATATCCATAGGTATCTGCTTCATCCGACTTGGAAAGGTTATGTAAGACTGGGTTAGGCCCATGCATAGATATATACCAAAAATGGGTTTTTTTCTATGACTAGGCCCATGTATATGCAAAAATGGGTTCTCATGAAACATTAATTTGAAGAAACTTGTTGGGACTATTTAAAATATCGATCTAATTTAAATTAGCAGCTTTGAATTGGACCTACTGAGCACAATTAAGGGTGCACCTAGAACAAAATTTTCTATCCGAAGAAGGCTCACTATAATATATTTGGGCCCTTAAGCACAATGGTGGCGTAGGTCCAAAACGGCCCAATTGAGCGGGTTTGGGACTACAGAACAAAATTTACTTTTTTTTTTTCATAAGAATCTGGTATAGAGAGTTGTATTAGCTCTATCATACTACCTAAGAATGCTCCAGCTTATTTGTCTCATAACTAAATTATCAAGGGCAATTTTGTCATATAGCAAGTGCATAAATTCTCAAGTAAATTGCAATTTCGCATATTTTTAGTTATGCTTCTAATCGTGACATAGTGCTGTTAGAGTTGTTAGTACAGGGACATAAATGTATAGAAAGATACAAAAAAGAGCAAGCAAACAAGAACACCAAACCATGGCATTCCTTATTAGCTTATAAACTGTAGTGTATTATGTCACAACAAAAATAAATACACTCAATTACATTGCCAGTTCTCATTGTAACCATTTGTTTTCTAAAAAACACTGTATTACTAATCAAAACAGCTCTTTTGAAGAACAACTCTTTGTAGCTAGAAAGCATCAAAATGCTCGAAGCATTGATATTTCATTTGATCACAGATACAACACGCTGGCCCTTATTATTTTGGGCTAAGCCCATTAGATTACTTTTACATTTGATTTCCCACATTACTTTCAGATAGATTCAAAAGTTCAACTAAGTTGACGATATTATTTATAGAGTGAGGCTAATGGTATAGCCCACTTTGGTCCGTACCATGGATGTATATTTTTATTTTTAAAGTTCAAATATTCGATCCGTACTATTCAACATGATATCTAAATGAAAATATGCTTGGATGCCAAATTTTATATTTTTTTATTTTTTTACTATTTTTTATAAATATGTACAAAATCACTTGATCTAAAGATTCGTACATTTTCGTACCAAAGCAGACCGGATGGGGGAGAAATTCCAATTAAAATGTTGAATGCTCTCAATTTAATTATGGGAATCCTGATTGAATCGTCGAAATTTCTTAATAAATCTTGAACATATATAATTTATTTTTTCGGTTCGGTGAAGAGAAGGATAATTTTTTTCACCAAAATAGTCTTTTCTTTTGAAGCATCAGTTATCTTTGTGGATACTCCTCCCAGTAATACATGATCATATATGAAGCATCAGATAACATAGCCTCATAGTCATAATGAATACATATACAACACATCTATAAAAGTGTCCCTGCTACATAGATTAGAAAGCTAGTACACAACTTAAAACACTTCTTCATTCGTAACTCATTCTAGAATCTAATATGTAGATAATAGATAAATGCCAACAATGTAACAAGTTGTGAAATTTCGCATTACATTTACCGATTATGCTATTTTTTTTAAATTATAGGGACACATTTTATTAATTATGAGTATTTGTGCGGCATCATCAGCAAACATTTTCTTAAATTATGTAACGTAGTATTTTCGTTGTAGAAATGATATTTAATTAGAAGAATTATGTGTGTACTTGTCTTTGATAGGAAACATAAACAAAGAAAAACATTTCATAAAAAAAAATAATCAATGAAAAGTTACATATGAAAGAAACAATATTTAAATGATAAGTGTAACAATTGTAACTAATTAAAAATTATTGTAAAAACCTATAATATAATCAATGAGAACCCGAAACATTATTTAATTCATTGAAAAATTAATTTCAGTAATTTCAAATTATTCTTGTAAAGCAATAGAAATTGGGAATATTTTCTTATAATTCTCGATAGTTCAGTTCAGCACAAAAAATAAAATAATGATTTAGCAATATATTCAAAACAACAAATTTATAGCGAACTACACTAATTTAGTATATTTTTGTAATTAAGTTTCGATTATGTAGGAAGTAATTAAACCCCATTTGATTAAACAATAAATTTTGCATCTTAAAAATAAGAAATAGAAATTCTGTCCCAAGAGGCATGCATTAATTTCTGATAACTTCATAATTGGAAAAATAGTGAAAAAGTAGTATACAAATATTTCAAACATCCTGTCAACAAATATTACTCGAATTCAAAATGATATACATATATTTTTAGATGATTTCTAAAAATATACTTAGATTTATAGAGATTGAAATTAAGAAAATAATGGAAGAAATTATAAAGAAGCTAACAAAATATACAAATTAATTATTCAACATTTATCTTATTTTACTTGTAATAATCAGATAAATAGTCATAAAAAAAATTAACTCCTTTGCAATGAGTACAATTACAATTATAAAATCTGAAAGTACATAACAATAGAAAATTAAACCCAGCAACCATGACAACGGCTTGGGAACATCAAACTGAAAAAAGGGAACTTATAAAATTATAATGAGACTCAAATCTGACCGTTCGTCTCTAAGCAGAGAGAGAATATGTATGATTATGTGATGTCTTCTTCTTGCATTTTTTCATGTAGTCTCATATTCGTCGTAATATTCCCTGCTCAACATAATCCATACAATAATTAAGAGTAGTGAAATAAATTACAACAAAAAAATAATAAAAAAGTGATGACAATCGAAAATAAAGTCTTGCAGCCATGCAAAGTAATATGAACAAATCTAGATGGGTTATGATGACAATCGAATTAAATCTGTAAAAAAATCTTACAACAAATTAAAGATGCATGAGATTTTACCTTATACGCACAGATGGGATATGCTTAATTTTGTGTACATCTTTTCCTTGCATTTGCATACCTTCCCGGAGCTCACGTGAGGGACCATAAACTGTTAGTTCTTGAAGAGTCCGCACCTTTTGTAGCTCGGGAAGTACGTGCAGCTTTACACAATAACTAATTAGGAGGTGACGAAGGATGGGCATAGCTCCCTCTTTTATGTCCCAATGATGTAGGTTGGGCAAGTGCATAAGCTGCAGTTTTTTCGAGGTTAGGAAACCCTCCGGTTGAACAGATCAACTCTGTTCCCACATATGAGTAAGCATATAAATAAAGTATCCTGAGGCTCTGCAGCCTCTCCAATATGGGCATTGGATCTTCCTGGAGTTTAGATTCTGTGAGCAGCAATTTGGTGAGGTTTGTTGGAAACATCTCAACACTTGGAACACATATATTTCTTTCCCATTCTCCCCGGAAAGCTAGTCTTTGTATCTTCCCATGACAAGGTAAGTCTATTGTGCCACCAAATGGTAGCAACCCTCTTGCTCCAAGAGAGAGGCAGACCAACTGTTCTGTCCTTCCCAGCACACTCTTGAGGTTTTGCCACTCCTTTATTACCCTTTCATTATCTAGATCAGCCACAATGAAAATCACTAACGTACGCAAGTTGATACAAAATCCTAATTCAACAACTGATTCTATCTGTATCCACACATTCATAATTGTTTGTAGATTTGTATGCTTATCCCATTTTAATGGTAATCGGACTTTCCAGCTACCATATACATGTCTTAGAGTTGGGATTACGACATCACACAAATCTAGTGTTTCTTTGTTATTATCTACTTGCGATCCATTTAAATCAATGGTTTCTAGATTATAGAAGGAAAACTTCTTAAATATATCATGTGGAATACGGCAGTCTCTTAACCCCAAGTACCTCAAGTGTATCAAGCCCTCTGGCCACTGTCTCCGGGTAAACGTGGTCATATCAACACTCTGCAAGGTTAACACTCTAAGTAATCCAAAACCACTATAATTTAGAAGTCCAAAGCCACTATTATTAGATGATCTTTGCCCAAAACCAAATCAGAGTAAAGAGCGAGTGTTTTCTGAATAAATGCCATCCTCCGTGGGAGTGCAAAATTGCAGTGCCGCACGGTGTGGCTCGCCGGCAACTAGGTTGTTAACATCTTCTTTTGAGAATACAGTGAAGAAGTTCTCATCCTTAGCTTTGTGGATAGCTAGGTCCCGTAGAAGATCGTGCATACTACAGTATTTGCAGTTGCCGTTCCAAGATTTTCCAGTAACTTGAATCAAGCACCTAGAATAGTATTTTTTATACAAATTGACATCAAAGAAGAATGGAAATATTTTTTTTAATAAATAAGTAGGTATTTCTTAAGTCAAATTAATATGAAAAATAACGAACGCTCGAATATATCTTTTGTCCAAAGAAAGTTTATATAAATGATGAACACTTGGCTATATATATAGCAGATGGTGCAGTTATAGAAATATAAAATATATTTTTGGCACCTCGAAATGCTGAAATTATGATTTTAAAAAATTCTTACTCGGCTAATATATTAAGTTGCATATAAATTTGTTTTTAAAGTAAGATGTTAGTATTGCTTGACGGTGAAGCAATTAATTAAGAATATGGCAATAATTTGTTATTTGGATAGTAGTACGGAAATATTTGTCGATAGGCTCCGTATTGTACGCCTTTGTTATAGTCAATGTATTTTACATGACACCTCATAGTAATGCTCTCTTAACCGCTAAATTAAGTTTTGTTGGTATACGTACCATACGATGTGTCAAGTGATGCGGATGCTACAGCAATATTTGAGTGCAAAGTTGAGGTGAGAGAAATATTTTTTAATTGATACCTCAGTAATTGTGTAGAGTCACACATTGCAGTAAACTCTTTTTTTTTTTACGGCTCAACACACAAAATTGCTTGGACTTCGTGCTTATTTTCTCTCATTGACATAGCTTTCAAGTTCGAACTCAATAAATATCAATTTAATTTTTTTAATCAGTTTTATTATTCAAACTGTTTCTCTTAGCGTCAAAATTTCTCTCTTTTTAATTATGTAGGAAATTTTTATTTTTATGAAAGTTTTGTAGGTAAGTATAATTGAATTTATATGTTTGACAATCTGATCCAACAACGCAAAACAAGTTTTTTTTCTTATTATGTTTCAGAGGATAGAGAATTACATTGACAAAAGCATAATTTGCAATAATAAGAAATTACAATCTTAGCGTTGGTTACAAATAAAATATTTTAATCGTCTTTTTTAAAATTATATTGACTGTAATAAATTTCGTTATTATTCTTCTACAATATTTTATGTTGTTAGAAATTAGTAGATCACTCAATTTTGGAACTGAAATTTTCTCTGCCATCTAATTATTTAGATTCATTTCATGGAAAAAATAACATTTTTCCTTGATGATGAAATTTCTCTGTTATCTAATTATTTTGATAATTTTTTTGGTAAAAAATAACATTTTTCCCTCATTATGAAATTTATAGCCACTCAAGTCAATGCAGCGGTGCATGAAAATAAAGACTTTAATTACTATTATGCTTAATTTAAATTAATCTTTTAATTTTAAAGTGGTCAGTTAATTATTAGAATAGAATAAAGTGTCCATTAAAAACTCTATTCGAGATTCTATTGTTAAAATAAATTTCTAGGAGTAATGACTTTTGATTTTTTATGATATGGTTAATTATTTTTTATTTCCTTACTTTTATGTTTTATGATTCAAAAGAATATCTACAAAAATATAACTTTTAATGTAATTCACAACTCATTAATCATAGTTGGTGATATTAGACGTCTAGTTACCAATTTAAAATTTAAATATTTTTAAGCGATATTGAGCAAATTTGACAAAAGCTCCATATTTTACTTTATTAGCTTCCTTTTTGAAGCAAAGTGCAGTACAGTAAAAATCAAAATTTTCTCTTACCTCAGCGTTGCCCGAAATAAAAAATATATATGTTGTTAAAACAACATGTGCTTTTTAGTAAACTAACTTGTTGTAGTATACAAAAATCGGCTATGTAGAAAGTTACAAGTTTGAAATCCGGATAGAAGTATTATTTGTATGTTGACATTTTGAAGATAAGAATATATAGACATATTACCAAAGCTAATTAACCAGTACTTACGCACATGTTTTTATTTATTTATTCTAAAAAAATATCGGACTATATTAATGCTTCACTCTTTCAACTTTTTTGGTCACTTATCGGAAGCTTAAGTGCCACTCATGTACTTGACTCCTGCATACACCTGCATGCTCCATATATCTACTTATGTCGATATCAAACTTATAACTATGTTCATGGCAATAATGCACCGTTATATCTAGTTCTATGAAACATTGACAAACAACAAAATATCTATTTTTAAATATTTTTGTAACAAATAATTTGTTGCCTAAAAGTTTGTAATTGAGTTTCCACCATTTCTCTTCAACAATTAACGATGATATACGTAAGTCGTCAAATAACCGCTGCTAAATATATATATATATATATATATGGGCTATTGTACTTCGCGAAGTAAAACCCCTGTTTACTTCGGACCATATTTTGTCATTTTCAAAATCCAAACAATCGATCCGAACCATTCAACATGTTCTAAATATTGAAATGTGCTTGGAGACTAAATTTTACATTTTTTGGAATTTTTTTACTATTTATTAAGCCACTTTGAAAGTTTCTGATCTGGTGGTCCAGAAAATTTAACTGTTTTTTACTGTTCACCGTTGGATCAGAAACTTTCAAAGGGGCTTAATAAATAGTAAAAAAATTCCAAAAAATGTAAAATTTAGTCTCCAAGCACATTTCAATATTTAGAACATGTTGAACGGTTCGGATCGGTTGTTTGGATTTTCAAAATGAAAATATGAGCGTGAAGTAAACGGGGGTTTTACTTCGCGAAGTACAATAACCCATCTCATATATATATATATATATATATTGTTATCTTTTTCTAAAGTTAAACTTAATGTCAATTCTTTTCAGCGAGAACCGGAACATTCTACATACTGAGCACACTTACTATCTCGCGAAGTGGCACATGGATGCGACAAATTAAGATATACATCTAAAAGAAGCTTCTGTTTGCATAATTACTTGAACATGACTTTTCTTTTAGACTTCTATTTGGAGATTAGAGAATTTCTAACAAATTATTTCTATGAGGTACAATCCTTGACCTTTATGCATTAAAAAATACTAACTTTCGTGTAAATATTCTTATGTAAAATAAAATTTATTTGGTATTATCATTGGAAATTGCTTTTTTTTTTTTTTTTTTTAAACTAGGGAGAATGCATGCGGGAATTAAGGAGGTAAAAAGAGATCATGCATGTCTGTACCGGGTATTGATTGAATTTAGGGGGAGTCCTTAGAGAGGAATTTTGGAAGAGTTATTAAATCTGGTGTGAATGTGATGAGACTGGGCTGGGCCAATTTAAACAAAACAGGATTTCTTATATATGTGACAAGTACCATAAAAAATAAAACTGGGAAGAGATGTACCTTTGCACTAGCTCTTCAAGGAATTTCTCAGCTCTGTCCTCTATTGTTCCAGCTCCATCTTTCGGTATGAATCCTTCAGCCATCCACATTCTTGTAACGTGCCTTCCCGAAATCTGATGATCTTCAGGAAATGCAGCAAAATAAAGAAAACACGGTTTGAGATATTGAGGCAAGTCTTCATAACTCCTGGCAAGGACCTGCGAGCACTGTTTCCCATCTTCGTCGTGCCAATCTATGGTCTCGTCCACCATGTTCCAGGCAGTGTAGTTGCGGTCCCTCCTTGCGAGGATACCACCTAGAACAATCAATGCCAAGGGCAGCCCACCACATTTTTTCGTTAATCGTTTGGCCACATCCACGAGATGAGGGTAATTCTCAGGTTGTACATGTTGTTGAAAAGCGTTTCTGAACAGGAGAGCTAGACCCTCGGGGTTACTTAGGTAACGGGGCTTATACGGTTTAGTGTTGCAATCTGCTGCTTTGGCAACATCAAGCGATCTGGTGGTAATGATCACACGGCTCGCATTGTACATATCGGGTAATGCAATTTTCAACTGCCCCCAAAGATTTATGTCCCACACATCATCTAAAATAATTAAGTATCTCTTGCCTCTCAAGGAGCTCTTTAGCTTCACCGGTAAATCCTTATCTGTTACGGGTGGATTTTTGTTTTCCATGTGAGGTTTAACTTTGTAAAGAACTTCTCTCAAGAGATCGTTTAAATTGTACGTTTGAGAAATGGACTGCCATGCGCGAAAATCGAATTGTCCCTCCAATTTATCACTGTTTTTACCAAAAAAAAAATGTGTTACATCAAGGAAAATAAAGAACAGAACGAGAGAATTTTATTGGAAATCTTTTCCAGGACCACATTTTGTAACAAATATATTGTTAATAGAAGACTCTTTGAAGTTTGAACCACGTCTTTGTGCCTAATTTACCATGCATGGAGTTAAGAACATTTGGAGTCATTATTACCATCTTGTAAATTCTATTAATTAACCAAAACGTGCAGGTTTGCTCTAGGTAAGAATAACATGCAAAGTGATTGATTACTAATAATCCATAACAATATCTTTCTTTTCCTTGCCTGATTAGATCGAACAATTGAATATCATCACTTCTTGTAAAAGGACAACAATCTAAATTTGGACAGTTGAGTTCTTCACAAAAATTAATTGTTCCACAAAAATTTAGCAATTTCTTGTTATAGATTAATTGTTCCACAAAAATTTACCCGCTTTATATAATAAAAAAAAACCTTTAAAAGAAAGGACATGCACCTTTTGTATACTTTTTGGGCCAAGGTGGTCTTCCCGAGGCCGCCAGTACCCACAATCGAGAGCACCGTGCACTTTGAATTACTGCTATCAAGCAGCTGCTCGATAATCTTTCCCTGGTCATCCTCAAGGCCAACAACTTCTGGATCATCAACATCATCAGAAGGTTCTGGATCATCAACATCATCAAGAGCACCAAGATCCTCAATTCTCAAGTCGGTTCGGCGCTGGTAAAGCCGATTGAGTTCCTCTATGATATCTTCGAGCTCGTCATGCAGGCCGAGCTTGTACTTTTTATAGGTTCTTTTGACAGCCTTCGTAATTCTTCTGACCAAGTTGGAACTTTCTGCACGGTTTTCTTCAATCTTAACCCGGAAGGTATCAATTACAGTAGCTATTCTGTTGGCAATTTCTCTGACCTGGTTCAGCCACTCTGTTACCACATTATTTCTGTTACACTTGGAATCAACATCTCTGAGCAGTGCTTGGATCAAGCGAAGCTCCTTCTCCACCTGTTTGATCTGCCCACGCACAGCCTGCACTTCCTGCGCCTGTTCGAGCAAGACAGCAGCAAGCTTTTCCAGCACAGAGGTCACTGCTTCTGCCATGTATTTCTGATTTTGGGAATTGTCTTTGTTTTTCTTTTTTTCAATTGCGGGGGGGTGGGTTACCTTTTTGCTTTGGAATGGTTGATAGAGCAGCAGTATGAGTGGGTATATATAGACTATAGAAAGCTTTGCTGCATTTTTAAATTTGAGAAACAATTGGTAGATTTTTCATTTTCTATGGGCGGTGCTAATGTTATATCTTCTAAAACTAAAATAAAATTAGTTAATTAATTAAAATTTTGTCATCCAGATCTTCATACACTCGGTTTTAACATATTTCGTTTAAGATGTATGTACAAATAATATATAAAGTTGTCATTTATCGAACAACGTGCATCAAAATAACTAAAAAAAAAATAATCTGGCAATGTCACCAGCTTGATTTTGATTCGAGATTTTTGAAAAGTAATGTTATGTTATGGTGTTTGGATTTGTGAATAATTTTTCATGTTGTGGATAAAAGTTTCGGAAAAACTTTTATCCGAGATCTTAATATTTTTCTAAAAAAATTATCTTCCATTGGAAGCAAAATTAAAATTTTCCTATTCTTTTGTAAATTTTCTTATTCTTTTGCAATTTTCTTATTGTCTATTTCCCTACTAGTTAAAGTACTAACACAAAGAATCTTTGGAAGCTAGATTCTAAAATTATTGATTGGAGAAAGTTCACAAGTCTGTTTGTTGGGGCTTAAATTCAAAATCTTATAGAAAGCCACTCTAATAATAAGTCATTTGAGCTAGTATCTTAATAGTTTATCATTAGCGCTAATATTTAAGTTTGAATTTGTTTTGTCCTTGACCCAACAAAGACTGAGACGGCAACAATGAAAGTAAGGCCTGGTACTGGTCTGTAATACTAAATCCAGATGCATCTTTGAACTATTGATTTGTCTTTTAATTTTTGTAAATTTTCTACGAAGAAAGTAGTAATATAGTGAATTAAGAGGAGGGTTCAAATGTCTTTATTTTTTGTGCCTCAATGATACCTCTATTTTAAAATGTTAATAACTCAAAATTTAAGACATAAATGTCAAAATAAAGCTATTAGATGTGATCCATGTTATTTTAAAATGTTAATAACAATATTGGTTTTAACTCTCCTTCTATTATTAAATATTTAGAACCATTAACAGGAGATGTTTTTATAGCAAGATTTGCTGATTGTCATTTTAATGAATCAATATTCCCAAACTTAGGGGAAGAAAAACCAAAGCTGGATAAACAAGTAACTTGGAATTCATCGTTATCTTATCTTGACCCCCGAAGTGGTCAATGTGAACTCGAAGTCCAAAATATTATAAATTTGTAAAGAATTGCAAATGAATTGCCTGATGTATTTATAGATACAAATAGAGTTACTAAATCGCATATTCCAGCTATAAACGCACCTGCTCGAATTGACATTACAAAAATATATAATGAATTAATGTGCGTAGAAAACGTGTAAGACCACTTGGTTCTAAGGATGTAAATCCACGTAAAGGAAAGAGTAGAATAAAGCAGTTGGTCCAACCCCAGAAGAGGTTGATAGTAAAACTCTTGAAGAAGTCGATAAAACCCTAGAAGAGGTTGATAGTAGAACTTCTGAAGAAGTTGATAAAATCTCAGAAGAGATTAATGGTAAAACTTCTGAAGAAGTTGATAAAACTCTAGAAGAGGTTGATCAAGTTCCAGAAGAAATATATATTAATGAAATCTTTGCATTCATGATCAGAGTCAAAATAATGATGATTTACGTATGGTTTTGGCTTAGGTTTTATATATTTTCTCACACTTATGTTTAATTAATTAGAGAAAAGGCTACTGTCACCCTTCTTTATGTTTTATTGTAGAAAACAGGTTTTGGGACTATTTTACATCAAATGAAGCTAGAATCAGGTCAATCGGATCAGCGACGCTTATCGACTAAGTCCATGTTACGGTCCGTATTGCCAAATACGGACCAGGCATAGCACAGACCAGAAGATAGCGCTGGAAACATTTAACCCTAACCGTCAAGGTCTCAATACGGACCGTATCACCTTGATACGGTCCGTATCAGAAGGCGCCTCTTGGGGAATAACTGCCGACAGCTGTTTCCAGATCGGTTTTTTAGCCTCCAATCAACCTCCAGACATCCCTCCACTCCTATATAAGGCCCCTGGGCAGAAGAAGAAGTTATCTTTGTAATTAGGGTTAGATTTGATTAAAGAGAGAAGAGAGGAGTGCTTCCAACAATGCGTTCCGCGGCTAAGTTCCTTTTCTTAGGGCTAGGCAGTAAACCTTGTTACTCTTGATGTTTTGATTTATATATTTCTGTTGATTATGGTTTCTTGTTGTTGTATCAAAATGCTTTTGTGATTTATTATCTCTTCATCTAATTTCAATGATCTAGTTTGAGTTCGTTAGGGTAGTGACAGTACTTTAATGGCAAGAGAAACTATTTGTATGAATTAGCCTCGTTGAGATCTATTAGGTTTATGTGAAGAAAATCTTTGCGGGGAAACCATAAACCAGACCAACAAAACGCGTACCAAATTCTATCACTTGCGTAAAGAAAATCGCAGTGATATGTATAGTAATTTGGGATGTTTAGAGACCAGTCATTTGCGTAAGGAAAATCGCAGTGTCCTATGTAGAGTCTCGATGAAAGATCTGTCATTTGCGTAACATAAATCGCAGTGACCTATGTGGTTATCTTTCATAAGACAACAACAGGAAATCAGACGCAACAGGAATATATTTTCAAGGCGGATTGAGTAGCAATGGTGTGCCGAAACCCTAGGAATTCTCATCTCTATCTTTATTTTAATTACTTTTAATTGTTTTCTAATTTACATTGATCAACAAACATCTCTCAATTTTCAGATTTTGTCTAGCCTTTCGAAAGGTTGTGATTCGATCACTCGAAGCACTGAACCAATATTCCCTGTGGATCGACCTCGTATATACTACTCGATAAAGATTGTGCGCTTGCAGTCCGAACCGATAGCATTTCCGAGTTTATAAATATTAAAAGAAACATTGCTCTCTTTTGAGTGATCAATTCACTATAGCAAGCGATATTATAAACAAAGAAGATAATGTGCCAAAAACTCTGGAAGAGTGTAGATATATAAATGATTGGCCTAAATGGAAAGATGCCGTACAAGCTGAATTAAGTTCATTAGAAAAGCGGCAAGTATTTGGACCTGTAGTCCAAACGCCCAAAGATGTTAATCCTGTAGGTTACAAATGGGTATTTGTTATAAAAATAAATGAGAAAAATGAGATTGTGAGATATAAAGCAAGGCTAGTGGCACAAAACTTTACACAAATACCTGGAGTCGATTATGAAGAGACGTATTCACCTGTAGTGGATGCAATAACTCTCAGGTTTCTAATAAGTCTCACAGTTACAGAAAATCTAAAAATACGACTTATGGATGTCGTAACAGCATATTTATATGGTTCACTTAATAGTGACATATACATGAAAATCCCCGAAGGATTAAAAATGCCTGAAGCATATAAATCAATGGAAGCTGATATGAGTACCCGCAGTTGAGTACCCGCATTGTACCCGCACCTAAACTGTCATAACTGTTTTTGGGGACCGCACCTAAACTGTCATAACTGTTTTTGGGGACCGCACTTAAATTAATTCACATACAAAATGGAAAGTATTTATACCTAAATTATCAAGTATTCATATATAATTCATCAAGTATTTATACCTAAGATATCAAGTATTTAAAAAAAAACTGGACACAATACCTACTCATCTTTACATGTTTTTCAAGGTGATTTTTTTTTCTCCGTTCAATCTAACTAATTTTTAGGACGATCTATGAGAAATTTTACAAATTTAAAACCACGAACGCGTTCTACACAATTTTATCTTTCAAATGAGATCCATGATGACATACTTTTACACGTTTTTCAAAGTATCAAATATTCAAATATGAAAAGTATTCATACAAAAAAGAAAGTATTCATACCTAAGATATCAAATATTAATAGTAATTCATCAAGTATTTAAAACCAATTTTTTTTTTGTCAGCACTTGTAATTTTATTTTACAAGTATTAATAGTAACATTGTGAAGTATTTATACCTATACAAGACAAGTATTTATATTTATACAATGAACTACATGTATGATATATGAATTTTTCTTAAATAACTGTACCCGCACTTTTTTTGAAAAATTCTCGCGTCGTACCCGCATTAGGGGACCACACAACCGTTCTAAAGCTGTAATTTTGTTTTACAAGTATTAATAGTAACATTGTGAAGTATTTATACCTATACAAGACAAGTATTTATATCTATACAATGAACTACATATATGATATATGAATTTTTCTTAAATAACCGTACCCGCACCTTTTTTGAAAAATTCTCGCGTCGTACCCGCACTAGGGGACCACACAACCGTTCTTAAACTGTAATTTTATTTTACAAGTATTAATAGTAACATTGTGAAGTATTTATATCTATACAAGACAAGTATTTATATCTATACAATGAACTACATATATGAAAAATTCTCACGTCGTACCCGCATTAGGGGACCACACAACCGTTCCAACACTGTAATTTTATTTTACAAGTATTAATAGTAAACATTGTGAAGTATTTATACCTATACAATACAAGTATTTATATCTATACAATACAAGTATTTATATCTATACAATGAACTACATATATGATATATGAATTTTCCTTAAATAACCGTACCCGCACTTTTTTTTGAAAAATCTCCGCTTCCAGTTTCGAAATCGCTAGACGATCGTCTCCAAATCGCCTCCAAATCGCCTTGAAATCGCCTCGAAATCGATCTAAAATCGCCTCAAAATCGCGGAAGCTTCGAAAAAGGAAGAAACGGAGAGAAAGGGAAATTTAAAATTCAAACTGGAAAGTATGTAAATTAGTTAATTGGTAGTTGTGGGGACCGCTTACAGTTATGGCAGTTAATTGGGAATGAATTAAGTGCGGGTACGATGCGGGTACTCAACTGTGGGTACTAAAATAATTATTCTAAATCAATACATAGAGAAATGTACTCTATAAAATTAAGAAGATCTTTATATGGATTAAAACAATCAGGTCGAATGTGGTACAATCGACTGAGTGAGTACCTTCTAAAAGAATGATATAAAAATAATATAATCAGTCCATGTGTTTTCATTAAAAGATCAAATCTAGGTTTTACAATCATTGAAGTGTATATTGATGATTTAAACATTATTGGATCTCCTGAAGAGATTGAGAATACTGCAAAATTATTGAGAAATGAGTTTGAAATGAAAGACCTTGGTGTAACTAAATTTTGTCTCGGCCTGCAGATCGAGCATCTAAATAATGGAATATTTATCCATCAATCAAATTATGTTGAAAAAGTACTAAAGAGATTCAATATGGATAAAGCTCATCCTTTGAGCGCACCAATGGTCGTATGATCGCTAAATGCAGAAAATTATCATTTTCACCTGCAAGAATATAATAAAAAAGTGGTTGGTCCTGAGTACCATACTTAAGTGCAATCGGGGCATTATTATATCTTACAAATAATACAAAATCCGATATCGCATTTGCAGTAAATGTGTTAGCAAGATATAGTTCTAAACCAACCAGAAGACATTAGAATGAAATTAAACACATATTTCGATATTTCTGCGGAACTAGAGATATGGGGTTATATTATCAAAATGATACAAAATCCAAATTAATTGGATATGTAGATGCGGGATATTTATCGGATCTACATAAAGCACGATCCCAAACGGGATATGAATTCACTTATTGTGGAGCTGCAATTTCATGGTGATCAACAAAACAAACTCTTACGGCAACATCATCGCCGAGCTGATCGCCTTATACGAGGCAGGTTGAGAATGCGTTTGGTTACGATCAATGATTCAAAATATTCAAGAAGAATGCGGGCTTGAAAACATCAACAAAAACACTACTCTGCTGCTTGAAGATAATGCAGCATGCATTGCACAAATTAAAGAATGATATATCAAAGGAGAGCGGACTAAACATATTGCGTCAAAGTTCTTTTCAACACATGACCTACAAAAGAAAGGCGTAATCAATGTTTGCCAAGTCCGATCAATCGATAATTTGGCAGACCTATTCACAAAATCTTTACCGACGAAGGTTTTTGAACAACTCACAAAGAAGATAGGTCTATACCGATTGAAGAATATTCAATGATATCTAAATGAGGAGAAGCGTTATACGCACTGTACTCTTTTTCCTTAATCAAGTTTTTATCCCAATGGGTTTTTCTTGATAAGGTTTTTAATGAGGCAGTACATGGTCCGAAAGTATCATGTTAATATTGATCCTGAAGTATCATGTTAATATTGATCATGAAGTATCATATTAATAGCGTATAATGAAATATAAACATCCAAGGGGAAGTGTTGTAAATCAAATTTAATATGATTTATGTGGATGTTCAATTCATTGCCCCACTACTCCACTACTATAGACATTCATTTTCTTCTTTATTATTGTAACATCTCTTTTTAGCTTATAAATAAAGGCTTTGTAAACATAAGAAATAACATACAATTAGAAGAGAATAAAATTCTGCTATTACTCTCTCTATCTTTCTTGTTATTTACTTTACTTTTATTACAACTTAATTTTAATTTTACAACACATGCTATTCTCTTTAGATTTATCTTTTTTGCTTCAAACACAGTATCTCTTGACTAAATCAGAGTCTCCGTAAACAAGCTCTGATTTAATCTGGGCCGCTGATTTGTACCGCCATCAGTGGCCGTAGCCGAGAGATGAAGCTGAACATCACCTAAAGTAACTCAAAATTTGAGGTCAGATCTCTACCGTTAGATCTGATTTTGCACGAATATTGAAGAGATCAAATGCATTCCACTTGTCCGGATTCTTATCTAACGGTCTGGATATAACTTCAAAATTTGATTTACTTCAGAGGATCCAGAGTTCTATTACTTCACTAGCAGAGAGAGAATCCATTTACAAACCCTAACCCCTAACCTCTCTCTCTCTCTCCTTCTCCGACTCCAGCCATGCCGAAAGTCTACGGCACCGGCGTCTACGACTTCCGGCGCCACCGCGTGGCGGAGTACCCCATCGACCAGCCTGCGCTTCCGCCTCCCGTCCAGTCCGGCGAACCCCCGGCTCCTCTCCCGGTCGAGAAGCCACCTCCCATCGGGTCCCTTGCTCAGCCCATTACCCTATCGGAGATCCAGCGTGACCGCCTGACACGTGTCGCCGCTGCAAACTGGGGTCCCTCAGTCACTGACACCGAGTTCAAGCCTGAGGTCGTGAAGGAGATTTATGAAACTGAGCTGATGGTCACTGACAGAGGTCGAAAGACTGTGCCATTGCATCGAGTTATGATTCTAGAAGTGAGTCAGTACTTGGAGAACTATCTCTGGCCGAATTTCGATCCTGATTCGGCAAGTTTCGAGCATGTCATGTCTATGATCCTCATGGTTAATGAGAAGGTTTGTTTTTGCTTGTACAGTTTTTTTTTACCAGTAATGTCAGAAGATTTACTGTTACTGATTCTTTTGTTGCTTTTGTGTTGCAGTTTCGAGAGAATGTTGCTGCTTGGGTTTGTTTTCATGACAATAAGGAGGCATTCAAGGGGTTTCTCTGGAGAGTTCTTCGGCTTAAGGAGGAGGTGCGTGTGTTTCTCTTTTTGTTATGTTTCATATCTTGTGTTCGATTGCAAATATAATAGTACATTGAGGTGGATTTGGGTATATTTAGTCTTGTTCACACCTGAGGTATAATTTCAATTTCAAGGACTAACTCACGTAATGGAGGCAAGTTTTGTTTTGGTTTAATTCAGTATAAACTTTGGGTTAAATGGAGTAGGGGTGTTCATTGTATTCAGTTTATTTGGTTTTCAGGCAAATTTTGGATTAAATGTTTCGGTTTACATGGTTCGGTTTGGTTGAATTTTTGAATTACATAGGATTTTTATATTTTATTTGGTTTAATCTCTCTTATTTCAGTTCAACCAAACAAATCGAAAATTACTTGATAGTTTTGTTTAATTGCAAATGCAAGAGTACATTGAGGTGAATTTGGGTATATTTAGTCTTATTTGCACCTGAGGTATAATTTCAATATTCAGAACTAACTCACATAATGGTGGCAAGTTTTGTTTTGGTTAAAATTCAGGTTTAATTTAGTATATATTACTGCAAAACTTTTACTGGTAATTTAAACCCTTAATGAGACTTCGTAGGAACAGAACAATTGCCTATGCTTCTCTCCTTCAAATGAAAAGCAATTCTTATATATTCTTTTTTTTTTGCTTTTCTTATCTCTCAATCTCCCTAACCTTGTTCAATTTTGTTTTTCTTGGTTGCAGCAAAGGGCCTTTAGCATGGCTGAGAAAACAAATTACCTTCTGTTCATGATAAATGCTTTTCAGAGTCTAGAGGATGAGATCGTCAGTGAAACTGTACTGCAGTTAGTAAGCCTCCGGTTGTGGCATTCCCTCTCTTTTGGCCGATTTCAGGTACTTGGTAATACTTCACTAGTAAATTTAGTTTCAATTAGTAAGGTAACTCTTGCTAGATTGAATTCATCTCACGCCCTTTCTAAACAGATGGAGCTGTCCAAAACCCCCATTTGATAAAGAAATGGAAGAAAATGACAAAAAGAGAAGCAAAAGGTGCTAAGAAAGGAGGCGAGGATTTCGACCCTACTAATGTGCTCGAAGTGAGGTTTCTTCGCAATCTAATTGAAGAATTTTTAGAGGTAAACTGTTCTTTAGACCTTATCTAATTGATCTAAGTTCTTTTCCTCATTAAAGTTCAAGTGCTATAATTTAGGGCATTACACCTGATGAACAATTTTACATTCATATATTTTAGATTCTGGATTCCAAGGTTATGCTATCAGAGGAGGATTCCATGGAGGAGCAAGTTGACGAATCATGCGTCTTGTACTGCGAGAGATTTATGGAGTTTTTGATTGATCTTTTGAGTCAACTCCCAACTAGAAGGTGAATAGAAGGCCTTTATTTTGATGCATTTCTTTCTTAATGCAAATTTGTATTACCAGTGCATAAGTTGATGTGCTATATAATATGTTATTCTACAAATTACACCTATCATTTTTACAGTATTGGTGAATTTTAATTTACTCCACATTTCTCACATTACAACTTGTCCTTAGGTTAAGGTGATGGTAACAGTATTGTATTCAAATGTGATAATGTGTTTTGGTAATACATACAAATGAGAATCGTCAAACAAAGAGGTTTTGTATGTTGAGTTCTGGTTTTATATGTTAGTTTAATGTAGATGAGAAAGCCTTGGGAACAGCTTAATCATCTATATTTTTGGGTTTTATATGTATGTTGAGTTCTGGTTTTATATGTTAGTTTTATATTTTGAGTAAATTAGTGAGTTTCTGAAATTTAGAGGGGTAAATATGATATTATAAATTTCAGAGGGGGGAAATACGTAATTTTGAGATTTTTGAGGGGCACACATGAAATCCCCCCCCTTTCTTTTTGGTTTGGAGAAACATCTCAAGACGATATGGTTGCTTGTAGTTTAGAAATGTTGCTGACTTTTGCAATTTCTAATTTACAAAATGCCCTTAGGCCTTATCTCTAATTTTTATTGTTGATAGTTGTTTTATGTCAAGATTTGAATTGTCACAAGTGTTTTACTGATAACAACATGCTAAAACACTACCAGATTCTGAGGCCACTGGTTGCTGACGTGTCAGTTGTTGCAAAATGCCACCTTAGTGCTCTGTACACCCACGAAAAGGGACGTCTCTTTGCACAGCTGGTAGACCTGTTGCAGTTCTACGAGGGATTTGAGATTGATGATCATTTCGGCACACAGCTGTCAGATGATGAGGTGTTTTGCTTACGGAGCAGCTTGGGTCCGATGCCCATCGGACCCAAAGTGGGTTCGATGGGCTCTAGGACCGTCCGATCTGCTTTAAGATCCGTGTGCACGTAAATTAAGAAGCCGTGAAAGTTCTGGAGTGAATATTAAAGCAGATCGGACGGTCCTAGAGCCCATCGAACCCACTTTGGGTCCGATGGGCATCGGACCCAAGCTGCTCACGTTGCTTACACATTACAACCGCCTCCAGCCTTTCAATTCTTGCCTTTAGCAAGTACCTAAGTAATGGTTTTTCAGTCCAATGGAGCAGTTATCATTCATTTTCTGGTAATCACAGCAGTGGCCTACCAGATAGGGGGTGTTCAACGGTCGATTCGGTTAAAATCAAATGTAAAATAGTCAAACCGAAAATTTTCTCGGTTTTCAAAAATCAAAACCAATTAAACTTGTCAACCGAATTACAATTGATTGAACTGAAACAAGAGAGATTAAACCGACCAAGTATAAAAAACTGAAGTAAGTAAAAAATTCAATTTATATGGTCCCATTTGGCGGTTTGGTTGAAAACCAAATAAACCAGATCCAATGACACCCCTACTACCAGATAATATGTAGACCAAACTTTGCAAGCTTGATTTTTTAATACAGGCTTGAGTTTTATATACTGGCAAACTTTGTCAACCTGGTTTTATTTTATCCTTAAGTATCTTTTATAGGAAGGAAAAAAAAAAATTGACAGAGAGAGATTATATATGGTCCCATTTGACCTCAGCTTCATTTTAATTGCGTACCTGTGATTCAATGTATTTAGCCTGATTCTATAATATAACAAAATTCAAATGGAAAGAAAAATATGACCGCTCAATTTATATTGGCAAAGAAAATGTTTTGTTTCATAGTATGGATTGCACAATTCATGACCAGTGCATGCACTGCCAGTTGCAAGATTTTTTGATTCTGGATTAAATAATGAAATTTTCTTCTCTCTCTCTCTCTATCTCTACACAGTTGCGGGACTTCTCACAGTGCAATATTGGTGCAATTGACAAACGTGCTGATCTGACGAAGAAGCTTTTGGTCTTGTCTGATGAAGAACTACGCGAGCTGGTTTGCAATAAGGTTTGTAATAAATTATTTTTCAAAAGGGTTAAAGTAAAAGATGTCATGAAAAAACCGTTCTCATAGGCCTTTTTGGTGAAATCCAAAAAAACATGAAATGCACAATTAATATGAATTAAAACAAAAAGAATTTCATGTAAAAGAACAAATGCATTACAATTATTTATTTGCATGATTATCTAACAATCTTTTTCCTGAACAGCTCAAGTTAATTTCAGAAGGTGATCCTTGCAGCCCTAGACGTGATTTTCTGATGGAAGTCATGGTCTCCTTCTTTGAAAAACGACAATCTCAAAAAGAAGCAATAAATGCAATGCCACTTTATCCGAACGAGCAAATAATGTGGGATGAGAGCCTGGTACCAAGCATTAACTACTCTGGTGAGGGTTGCTTAGCCTTACCAAAACTAAATCTCCAGTTTTTAACCCTTCATGACTATTTGCTACGCAACTTCAACCTGTTTCGTCTCGAATCGACTTATGAAATCCGTGAAGACATCCAAGAGGCCGTGCCGCATCTCCTTGCATACATAAACAATGAAGGGGAAACTGCATTTCGCGGTTGGTCCCGCATGGCAGTCCCAGTCAAGCAGTTCAAAATTTCCGAAGTGAAGCAACCTAATATCGGAGAGGTCAAACCGGCAGCCGTCACAGCTGAGGTGGCATTTAGTGTTGCTAGCTACCGGCACCAGATTCGGTCAGAGTGGGACGGTTTAAAAGAGCATGATGTATTATTTCTCCTTTCAATTAAACCGACTTTTGAACCTCTTAGTGCTGGACGAGGCAGATAAATCTACTGTGCCGGAACGATTAGGGTTACAATTTGTGCGTGGATGTGAGGTGACTGAGATACGTGACGAAGAAGGAAATCTCATGAATGATTTCACGGGAAGGGTAAAAGGGAAGATGGAAACCGCCGAAAGGTGACATGCGTACCATAACAGTTGCTCTTGATCCAGCGCAATATTACATTGATACCACTGATAATACTTCTGAGGATATTATGGATCTTTTAATGTATTGATGAGACGAAAAACCGAAGGAGAATAATTTTAAGGCGATTTTGGAGTCAATAAGAGATCTCATGAATGAGACATGTATAGTGCATGAGTGGTTGCACAACATCTTTTTAGGGTATGGAAACCCGTCAGCTGCACAGTGGGCTAATATGCCAGATTTACATCGATAAGATTGATTATTAAGGATACTTTTCTTGATGCCAAGCATTTGAGGGAGAGCTTCCCCAATCATGAGGTAAAATTGCAACATTTGCAATTGTTTAATAATGTATCTACAGAGGGGAATTTATTGACAAACCACCTTTTGTAATTTATAGGTTTCCTTTGTGACATCGGATGGCACAGAGATCGCTAAACCAAGTGCGCCTTTTCGTATCAGAATACCAGATTCATTAAAGAGAGATACCACTGCATTACCAGGCAATTCAAAACCAGTTAATGAAGAGAATAATATTTCAAAGAAGGAGAAGCTAGTTGTTGAGGCTTACATTCCAGCTGATCCCGGGCCATATCCTCAAGATAAGCCGAAGCAAAACGCAGTTAGGTTTACATCAACACAGGTAATCAGTTTTTTCTCTTAATAAGATTAACACTGATTAAGGGTTAATTGGGAGTAATTTGAATGGCACACTTCATATCACCTAATCACCAAATTTGCCTGTTTGAAGCTAGATTAGTTTTACTAATAGGAAGTCATAATTTACAGGTAGGGGCCATCATTTCAGGGATTCAGCCTGGTTTAACCATGGTTGTGGGGCCACCAGGTACTGGTAAAACTGACACAGCGGTGCAGATATTGAACGTTCTCTACCATAATTGCCCCTCTCAGAGGACGCTGATCATCACTCACTCGAATCAAGCTTTCAATGATCTGTTTGAGAAGATCATGCAGGTAGTTATCTTTCTTGTATTTTCAGTCAACATGTACGCTGAGTCTGTGGAGTTGGGGGTGTTCATTGGGTTGGTTCGGTTAAAAACCGAATTAAAGTAGTTAAACCAAAATTTTATTCGGTTTTAAAAAATATTACCAAACCAACCGAATTAAACTTGTCAACCGAAGAACAACTGAACCAAATTAACCAAAGTAAATTTTGGTTTGTTTGGTTGAACTGAAATAAGAGATTAAATTTTATAATGTCAAAACTCAATACATACACAAATACATTAAATATCATAAAAATAAAAATGAATTATATATATAAGTTGTTGATATTACATACATTATTCAATTCCATATGTAGATGATCTAAAGTAACCAAACCAAAATATAAGTTGTTGATATTACATACAGTATATATAAAGCATGGATTTGAATCATACTCGGTCAGTTCGGTCTTTCGGTTTTGAAAAATCTAAACCAAAGTAATTCAAAAATTCAACTGAACCAATCCATTTAAACCGAAAAACCGAACCATTTAACCCAAACTTTTTTGGTTCGGTTGAAAACCAAATAAACCGAACCCAATGAACACCCCTATATGGAGTTGTTCAATATGAACTATAGCTGTTCATCTAATTCGTTTCCTTTGAATTTGTTTTAGAGGGATGTGCCGGCGAGATACCTACTCAGGCTGGGTCAGGGAGAGCAAGAGCTTGCAACCGACCTTGACTTCAGCCGTCAAGGTCGTGTAAATGCCATGCTCGTGCGCCGCCTCGAGCTTCTACGTGAGGTTGAGCGGTTAGCAATCTCCCTATGCCTCCCACCCGACTCAGCGCACACTTGCGAAGCGGCCAGTTACTTTTGGCTACTTCATGTTTACTCGCGCTGGGAGCGGTTCCTTAATGAGTCAGCCTCCAATGCTGACAAGGCGGAGTTCGTCAAGGACCACTTCCCATTCTCTGCATATTTTGAAAATGCTCCTGAACAAGTTTTTACGGGTGAGTCGTTTGAGCGGGACATGCGTGCTGCCAAGGGTTGCTTTCGGCATCTCTCTACCATGTTTCAAGAGTTGGAAGAGTGCAGGTACACTTTCTTTGTGTTTTTTATTGTTTTTGAGCACGAGCTGGTATAAATTGATTGAACTGAAGTGTAATTAGATAATCAAAGTGATATTCCAAGAGAAGCACACATGAGAGTACTTGAGTCTTCACTTTTGGGCATTGACAATAATTGTAACACATTTTGAGTAGTACCATACTATACCGGGTTGCAAATCATACAGTAAGACATAGTACAGTGATTTTAATCAATCAGCATGAACTCAATTTCAAGTAACTTTTATGCACTTAAATTCATGCAACTATTTCACAGGGCATTTGAACTTCTCAAATCAACTGCCGATCGGGCAAACTACCTAATGACAAAACAAGCAAAGATTGTGGCCATGACTTGCACCCATGCAGCCTTAAAAAGAAAAGATTTTCTCCAGCTAGGGTTCAAGTACGACAACCTATTAATGGAAGAAAGTGCACAAATCCTTGAAATCGAAACCTTTATACCCATGCTACTTCAGAGACAAGAGGACGGACATGCACGCCTCAAAAGATGCATTCTAATCGGGGACCACCACCAACTACCTCCAGTTGTGAAAAACATGGCATTCCAAAAGTACAGCCACATGGATCAATCCTTATTCACCCGTTTTGTCAGACTCGGTGTACCATACATTGAACTGAATGCACAAGGTAGGGCCCGGCCGACAATTGCAAAATTGTACAATTGGCGGTACCGGGAGTTGGGAGACTTACCTTATGTGCGTGAGGAGGCAATGTTTCAGAAGGCGAATGCAGGGTTCTCATATGAGTATCAGCTGGTGGATGTGCCGGATTTCATGGGGAAAGGTGAGTCAGCACCGTCTCCGTGGTTTTATCAGAATGTAGGGGAGGCGGAATATATAGTCAGTGTTTACATTTACATGCGCTCACTCGGGTACCCAGCATCAAAGATTTCTATTCTGACGACTTATAATGGACAGAAGCTACTGATCCGTGATGTTATCAGTAGAAGGTGCAAAGCGTATGGAATTGAACCCCCTAGCAAGGTACTGCACTTGCTTTTTATTTCTTACTTTCATTTGTTCTTATTTAGTTTACTATTAAATTATTATGATAGTTGGTCTCGTTTGTTGCAGTTTATATTTCTTTATTTAGCTTTTGGTTGCCTTGATATGATGTAATTTCACATCTGAATACTACTGATAAATAGGGCAAAGTGATTTTTAGTTTAGTATTAGTGAGGGTCAATCAAGGCTTATTATTTGCTCATATCTCGACTCTTATTTTTATATACCAACATTGTAATGCTTTGCTTGCTTGAATAATTTCATGTGACTGTCAACCAAACCCAACTTTTAACTGTGCAAATATTAAAAACCAGGTGGCCACTGTAGACAAGTTCCAGGGGCAACAAAACGACTTCATCCTGCTTTCCTTAGTGCGGACCCGGTTCGTGGGACACCTACGTGACGTCCGTAGATTGATCGTGGCCATGTCGCGTGCACGACTGGGGCTGTACGTGTTCTGCCGGCGGGCCCTTTTTGAGCAGTGCTTTGAGTTGCAACCCACCTTCAGACTCCTATTACAGAGGCCAGATAAGCTCGGTTTGAATTTGGAAGAGACCACACCTTTTACTGATCGGCCGGTTGGAGTAACCGGCATGGTGCGGTTTGTGGAGGGGGTTGAGGATATGGAACAGCTTGCTAGTTTTAGAATGCATGAACTCTATCAGGTACTTTCTGACTCTTTAGTCATGCTGTCCTTTTTTTTTTTTTTTCTCCAAAATAACACCTGTAAAAGTTTTGATCGATTATAGCCCCTGGCCGTAGCATGATTTTGATCGAATAATGGTAAGTGTCACAAAATAGCTTCAAAAATTGTTCTATAAGCTGTGCTTAATCGACACAAGAAGACCATGTTTTAGTCATGCTGTCCTTTTTGAGTGAGGCTATGGTAATATGCATATTACAGATTGGTTCATACTATGGATTCATATCTTCGTTTTCAAAGTCCCAACAGTTGATGTGAACCGTCCAGCCTGATCTCCGAATGAAAATGTACTTGGAGACCAAATTGTACATTTTTTATTTTTTTACTATTTTTTTAGATAGAAAATCATTTGATCTTATGATTCTGGACCATCCTAAATTAGTGAATTTCTACCAATAAAAATAGTAGAAAAATTCTAAAAAATGTAAAATTTGGTCTCCAACTACATTGATATGGTCATATGGAGATCACATTGAAAGGTTCAGATCGACTGATTGGATTTTGAAAACATAGATATGGATCCAAAGTATAGGTCGATCTGTAATATGCATATTACCATAGACTGATCGACCGGAGGCATAGATATGGTTTAGGGTCGATCTGTAATATGCATATTATGATGGGCCTACAAAATAACACCTGCAAAGCTTTTGCCGTTGATTTTGATCGATTAACAGTGTCACAAAAAAGCTTTAAAAATTTGACAAGAAATGGTGTTTATTCTTTACAATTTGGCGAATTGTTCTATCACAACAAGAATAAGTGACTTTTTGTGGGGGTAAAAAGTGACTTCTCGCGACGGAGTACCGTCATAACTGTGCTTTTTTTTTTTTCGCGACGGTACTTTTCGCGACGGAGTACCCTCGTGATAAGTGCCTACTTTGTTGTTGTGTATAACCCGAGCTTGCCATGTGTATGTACCATATGACCTTAAATCTTTTCTTCATTTTCTGTCTTTCAGATGCAAATGATGAACCAATACAGACCAGTTGAGGAACCTGACAACCAAAATGGTACTGACGAAGCGGGTCCCACAGAGAATGGGGTTCAAGATGTAGAGATGCCCCTTGCTTCCAGTGGGGAACCCAAACCTGAACCCGAACCCGAACCCGATTCTGGTAGTGTCGCACAAGAAAATGATGCTTCTGCAGATGATAGCAAAATGGAAGAATGAATTTTGTAACTATTTTATGTATTCTTCTGAAATCTGAGCAAAAAAAAGAGGGGCCGGAGCAGGTGGGACCCACAGTAGTACATGGTTTAGCTCTGGTTGAGGGATTTTTAATCTCATTGTTTCGGTTTATAGCATGTTAGTTAACGTTAGGCATTGCTGAGATACTGTGCACAAATATTTAACCGTTTTTGTAGCTTATAAATGGATACTGTTTTTAATTATCAATTGATTGTTTAAACTACAAGCAGGCCTAAAAAGGGAAATAGTATTCTTATTTTTTTTTTTTAGAACTCATTCTATGTACGAGTGAGAAAAATGCTAGTTAATAAAGCTTTCTGAATTATCATAATTGAAAATGTGAATCAAATAATTATAAAGTTGATAATAATAAAGTTTATAATCATTAGCATTTGATCACATCACAACATGTTATACAACACGCTGGCCCTGATTGTTTTGGGCCTTGTGCGGGTTGTGGGCTCAGCCCATTAGATTACTTTTAAATTTGATTTGCGACATTACTTTCAGATGATTCCCAAGTTCAACTAAGTTGATGATATTATTTATAGAGTGAGGCTACGGTATTATGTATAGCGCACTTTGATTCATAATATGGATGTATATCTTTATTTTCAAAGTTTAAATATTCGATCTGTACCATTCAACATGATATCTAACTAAAAATGTGCTTGGATGCCAAATTTTACATTTTTTTTTGTTTTTTTACTATTTTTTTAATTATGTACAAAATCACTTGATCTAAAGATTCTGGACCATCCAAAAGTAGTGATTTTCTCTCTATCTAATAAAATATTAAAAAAATTAAAAAAATTGAAAAAATGAAAAATTTGGACTCCAAGTACATTTTTATATGAAGATCATGATTAACGGTTCGGATTGACTTTCAAAATATGAAATATGAATTAGTAGTACGGACCGAAGAGCGCTATGCATAGTACTGTACTTCATATTTTATCCATCAGTAATTATCTTATGTTATTCCGATTTTATGAGACCGTCTGAAACAACATTTATCTTATGTTATCAAACAAAATATTTAATGCTAGCAAATCCGTTTGTCAACAACAATATCTAATGCAATAAATTGAATGCTAGCAAATCCAGTGGGGAACCAGAAACATTATTTAATTCACTGAAAAATTAATTTCTGTAATTTAAAATTATTCTTGTAAAGCAATAGAAATTGGGATTATTTTCTTATAATTCTCATAGTTCAGTTCAGCAAAAAAAATAAAATAATGATTTAGCAATATAATCAAAACAACAAATTTATAGCGAACTACACTAATTTAGTATATTTTTTTAATTAAGTTTGGATTATGTAGGAAGTAATTAATCCCCATTTGATTAAACAATAAATTCTGCATCTTAAAAATAAGAAATACAAATTCTGTCCCAAGAGGCAAGCATTAATTTCTGATAACTTCATAATTGGAAAAATAGTGAAATGTAATATACAAATATTTTGAAAATCCTGTCAACAAATATTACTAGAATTCAAAATGATATACATATAATTTTTGATGATTTCTAAAAATATACTGATATTTATAGAGATTGAAATTAAGCAAATAATGGAAGAAATTATAAAGAAGCTAACAAAATATACAAATTAATTATTCAACATTTATCTTATTTTACTTGTAATAATTAGATAAATAATCATAAAAAAATTAACTCCTTTGGAATGAGTACAATTACAATTATAAAAACTGAAAGTACATAACAATAGAAAATAAAACCTGAAAGTACATAACAATAGAAAATAAAAACTGAAAGTATATAACAATAGAAAATAAAAACTGAAAGTACATAGAAAATAAAAACTGAAAGTACATAACAATATAAAATAAAAACTGAAAGTACATAACAATAGAAAATTAAACCTAACAACCATTTCAACGGGCAAGGATAAAAAGCTGAAAAAAAGGGAACTTAAAAAATTATAATGAGACTCAAATCTGACCGTTCGTCTCTAAGCAGAGAGCGAATATGTAGGATTATGTGGTTTCTTCGTCTTGCATTTTTTCCTGTAGTTTCTTTAAAAATGAATCTGATGCCCTGCTCAACATAAGCCATATATACAATAATTAAGAGTAGTTGAATAAATTACAACAAAAAATAATAAAAAAGTGATGACAATCGAAAATAAAGTCTTGCTGCCATGCAAAGTAATATGAACAAATCTAGATGGGATACGATGACAATCGAATTAAATCTGTAAAAAAATCTTACAAGAAATTAAAGATGCATGAGATTTTACCTTATACGCACAGATGGGATATGCTTAATTTTGTGTACATCTTTTCCTTGCATTTGCATACCTTCCCAGAGCTCACGTGAGGGCATATCAACTGTTAGTTCTTGAAGAGTCCGCACCTTTTGTAGCTCGGGAAGTACGTGCAGCTTTTTACAATAACTGATTTGGAGGTGACGAAGGATGGGCATAGCTCCCTCTTTTATGTCCCAATGATGTAGGTTGGGCAGCCACCAAAGCTTCAGTTTTTCGAGGTTAGGAAACCCTCCGGTTGAACAGATCAACTCTGTTCCCACATATGAGTACCTATATAAATAAAGTATCCTGAGGCTCTGCAGCCTCTCCAATATGGGCATTGGATCTTCCTGGAGTTTAGAATTTATGAGCTCCAATTTGGTGAGGTTTGTTGGGAACATCTCAACACTTGGAACACATATATTTCTTTCCCATTCTCCACACAGAACTAGTTTTTGTATCTTCCCATGACAAGGTAAGTCTTTTGTGCCACCAAATGGTAGCAACCTCCATGTTTTAATATTGAGGTAGACCAACTGCTCTGTCCTTCTTAGCACACTCTTGAGGTTTTGCCACTCTTTTATAGCCCCTTCATTATCTAGATCATCCTTAATAGAAATCACTAACGTACGCAAGTTGATACAAAATTGTAATTCAACAACTGATTCTATCTGTATCCGCACATTCATAATTGTTTGTAGATTTGTATGCTTATCCCATTTTAATGGTAAACGGAATGCCCAGCTACCATATACATGTCTTAGAGTTGGGATTACGACATCACACAAATCTAGTGTTCCTTCTTTAGTATCTACATGCGATCCATTTAAATCAATGGTTTCTAGATTATAGAAGGAAAACTTCTTAAATATATCTTGTGGAATAGAGCAGTCTCTTAACCCCAAGTACCTCAAGTGTATCAAGCCCTTCGGCCACTGTCTCCGAGTAAATGTGGCCATATTGACACTCTGCAAGGTTAACACTCTAAGTAATCTAAAGCCACTATAATTTAGTAGTCCAAAGCCACTATTATTAGATGATATTTTCCCAAAACCAAAACAGAGTAAAGAACGAGTGTTTTCTGAATAAATGCCATCCTCCGTGGGAGTGCAAAATTGCAGTGCCGCACGGCGTGGCTTGCTAACAACTAGATTGTTAACATCTTCTTCTTTTGAGAATACAGTGAAGAAGTTCTCATCCTTAGCTTTGCGGATAGCTAGGTCCCGTAGAAGATCGTGCATACTACAGTATTTGCAGTTGCCGTTCCAAGATTTTTGAGTAACTTGAATCAGGCACCTACAATAGTATTTTTCATACAAATTGACATCAAAGAAGAATGGAAATATTTGTTTATGAATAAGTTGCTATTTCTTAAGTCAAAATTAATATGAAAAATAACGAACGGTCAATATATCTTTCGTCCAAAGAAAGTTTATATAAATGATGAACGCTTGGCAATATAGCCGATGGTGCAGTTATAGAAATATAAAATATATTTTTGGCACCTCGAAATGCTGAAATTATGATTTTTAAAAATTCTTACTCGGCTAATATATTAAGTTGCATATAAATTTGTTTTTAAAGTAAGATGTTAGTATTGCTTGACGGTGAAGCAATTAATTAAGAATATGGCAATAATTTGTTATTTAGATAGTAGTACGGAAATATTTGTCGATAGGCTCCGTATTGTACGCCTTTGTTATAGGCAATTAATGTATTTACCGGAGGTGACACCTCATAGTAATGCTCTCTTAACCGCTAAATTAATTTTTGTTGGTATACCTACCATACGATGTGCTAAGTGGTGCGGATGTCTACAGCAATATTTGAGTGCAAAGTTGAGGTGAGAGAAATATTTTTTAATTGATACCTCAGTAATTGTGTAGAGTCAAATTGCAGTAAACGTTTTTTTTACAGCTCAACAACGAAAATTGCTTGGAACTTTGTGCTTATTTTCTCTCGTTGGCATAGCTTTCTAGTTCGAACTCAATAAATATCAATTTAAATTTTTTAATCAGTTTTATTATTCAAACTGTTTCTCTTAGCCTCAAAATTTCTCTCTTTTTATATAATTGTGTACGAAAGTTTTATTTTTATAAAAGTTTTGTAGGTAAGTATAATTGAATTTGTATGTTTGACAATCTGATCCAATCAAAGCAAAAACAAGTTTTTTTTTTTACTATGTTTCAGAGGATAGAGAATTACATCGACAAAAGCATAATTTGCAATAATAAGAAATTACAATCTTAGCTTTGGTTACAAATGAAATATTTTAATCGTCTTTTTTAAATTATATTGACTGTAATAAATTAGCTTATTATTTTTCTACAATATTTTATGTTGTTAGAAATTAGTAGATCTCTCAATTTTGGAACTGAAATTTTCTCTGCTATCTAATTATTTAGATACATTTTTTTGGGAAAAATAACAGTTTGCCTTGATGATGAAATTTCTCTGTTATCTAATTTTTTTTGATAATTTTTTTGGAAAAAATAACATTTTGCTTTCATTATGAAATTTATAGCCACTGAAGTCGATGAAGCAGTGAATGAAAATGAAGACTTTAATATGACCATTGAGAATAAAGTTACTATTATGCTTAGTTTAAATGAATCTTTTAATTTTAAAGTGGTTAGTTAATTATTAGAATAGAAATAAAGTGTCCATTAAAAACTCTGTTTGAGATTCTATTGTTAAAATAAAATTTCTAGGAGTAATGACTTTTGCTTTTTTATGGTGTAGTTAATTATTTTTTATTTCTTTATTTTTATTTTTTATTTTCTCTTACCTCAGCATTGCCCGAAATAAAAAATATATATGTTGTTAAAACAACATGTGATTTTTAGTAAATTAACTAAAACATCAGTCTATTAGCAAAAAACAGTGTTGTGTGGGAATTTGCAAGTTTGAAATCCGGATGGAAGTATTATTTATAGATGTATATTGACATTTTGAAGATAAAAAGCTGTAGACATCACCAAAGCTAATTCTTGCGTACTTGTTTATTTTTTTATTTTTAAATATCGGGCTATCTTAGTGCTTCACTCTTTTAAATTTTTTTTTTGTCAGTTATGGTTTATTGGTTTAGACAAAGGGAAGCTTAAGTGCCACCCATGTACTCGACCATATATCTACATATGTCGATAACAAACATATAACCATGTTCATGGCAATAAGGCAGCGTTATATCTAGTTATGTTAAACATTGACAAACAACCACTACAGCAAAACGGAGCTTCAGCGACCGGTATCAGCGACCGGTGGTGACGCCGGTCGCTGATTCTCAATTTCTCTCAAAAACAAAAAATTTGAACTCAAATTCCGGCGACCAACTGTATCAGCGACCGGCGAAAACACTGGTCGCTGAAATTTTTTTTTTTTTTTTTATCGCTGAAAAAAACGCGGCTGCTGAAAAATAAAACGCGCGCCACTCCGCCAAAATCAAAACACTCTCCGCCTCGATCAAAACCCTTCCCCAAAATCAAGCCCCTTCCGCCCGACTTGTCGCTGTAAGCCTGCGCCGCCCGAAGCCCCTCCGCCCGACCCCGATCACTGACCCCGACCCAGATCAGCGACCCTGACCCCGACACTGTGACCCCGCCTCTCTCAGACCTCGCTGACCCCGCCAGTCGGCCAGTGCCAGGCTGAGGCTCAGACTGACGACGACGACGACGATTATGACCGGCGAGCCAAGACGGCATCGAATCCTCTGGTGGCGAGCTTGTTCTACGGCAAGATAAGGAATATGACTCGCAGTTTCTCCCATGACACGGGCCAGCAACTGGACTATTGCATCAAGGATTCGTCAGTTCCTGTTCCTGTTCCTCTCATTTTTTTTTCTTTATAATTTCCCTAATTTATTAATTCTTGAATGAATGAATGATGAATTAATTATTTAAAAACTACTCTATTTTCCCTAATTGATATGGACAGGGATAAGGACTGGAACGAGGCCTTCAATTTCTCTTCCGATTTGACATTTGTGGCCAGTTGCATGAAGGAAACAACAGTACTTAATTATGATTCCTTGCTTTTCTGTTAGCACTTTGGTTGCTTTAATTCCTGTAATAAGTAGACTTATGTGAAAGCCTCACATTTGTACTTTGTGTTGTTGTTTTTCTGTTACTGGTACATGTGGTACTAGAGGACTTCTGAGTAAGTAGTTAGAACTGGTTTGTGTTTGAATATATGGCTCGGTCTATGATGCTAAAGTGGTGGGGACAGAGATTTTACTAGTTCGTTTTGCTCCTGTACCAGTTACTGGTACAGTTCTGTTGAGGTGAAACAACAGATTTAACTGATTGTGGTTATGTTACTCTGCAAATATCAGTTCCTGCTGGATCTTGTTGCTCCCAAACCTTGTATTGCATTTCTGCCTTCCAATATAAATCTTTGCAAATAGGCATCTGACAAGGTTATGATATGGTATAAGCCATCTTTTTATTTATTTATTGAAGTGAGGTGAAAAACCTGACAGATATCTATTGAAATCGAAGCGTTAAAAGGGATTAGATACCAGACATAGCATCTTTGCTAGTACAGGACATGTACCAGCATTCATCATTGTCCTGTACCAGCATTCATCATTTCAAGTAATCTCTCCGAACTACTACTGATATTGGAATTTTGAAACTTGATTGTTGTAGGAGGACGCAGAAGCGCAGGCACCTCTTTCTGACAGTAAGTTCTATATTTGGATTCTATAACACACTATCAGAAATCACTTTTAACTAAAGAGATTTAAAACTCTCTACCCTTTTTTTTTCTTTTCTTTACTTATTTTCTCACTCCCTTATCTATCTAAATGTATTGCAGGTGCTTCCATTGCAGTGACAAACTCACTCAAAAAAATCAGCTGGAAGTTAAAGTAAGAGTTTTTTTTTTAAATATCATGTATAGTAGCTTTTTTTTTCTCGGCACCAAAATGAATTGGCTCAATTACAGTAATGTTAATTGTTTTTTCTTTTTTTTTGCAAATATTGTGTATCATATTTAACTTGTACTTGTAAAAGGCTTGACCTGTACTTGTAAAAGTGCAGCAATTTGACTTGTACCGGGCTCCTACGGGCTAGCAAATGGTAATGAAGCGATATTGCATCTGAGTGGGTAAAATATCAGTACCTTGAAGCATTACATTACCAGTATATATATTAATTTGATTGTGAGGGTTATTTATATGGCTAGTACCAGTTCATCAATTTATCTGTTTCAATTATAAGGCTGTGCACTTAGATCCCATGCTGATACATGTACAATTAATTGTGAATGTTTACAAGGCCTTATTTGTAAAATTTGCAGGTGTCAGCATTTGAGCAGTCCATACTGTTACAGTGAGGTTCTAATAACAGAAGAATGAAATTTTATTTAATCGTTCTTTACAACAATTGATGTCTCTTCTGCAGTCCATACTGTTACATTTGATTTATATTTAGTTTATTTAATTGTTCTTTACAACAATTGATTTCCATACTCTCTTTTGACACTAGTACCTGGATTAGTTAGGTTAATTGGATTGTAAATGGCATGTTTAGTTACAGTGTATGTATCGATGTTAATTGGATTTTAATTACTATTATGTATATGTATCAATGTTTTGTATTTATTTATTGTATATATTGACATTTATATTTAAATTTGTGTGTATGTTTATGTTGTACGTTGGTACGTGTCGTACCAATTATTAAATGGTGCAAATTTAAATAATATAACAAAATATAAAAAAACCTGACAGAAGAGTATCAGCGACCGGTTTTAAGTATCAGCGACCGATATATTTGGTAGCAGAAAGTTTTTGCTGACGTCAGAAAAAAAACGACAGCGACCAAAAAAATTTGGTCGCAGAAAATTATCAGTGACCGGGTGACGTATTATCAGCGACCGGTGACGTCATCAGAAGAGTATCAGCGACAATACTTACAGCGACCGTAGTATCAGCGACCAAATTCGACTTTCAGCGACCGGAATGCGTATCAGCGACCGGCCAAAATACTATCAGCGATTAAAAATTTGGTCGCTGATGCCCCTTTCTGCTGTAGTGAACAAAATATCTATTTTTAAATCTTTTTGTGACAAATTAATAATTGTTGCCTAAAAGTTTGGAATTGAGTTTCCACCATTTCTTCAACAATTAACGATGAAACCGCTCCTCAAAAAAGACATATGGTTGTCATTTTCTAAAGTTAAACTTAATTTTAATTCCTTTCAACTGAGCACCCTTACTATCTCGTCTCGCGAAATGGCACATGGATTCAACAAAAATATACATATATAAAGAAGCTTCTGTTTGCATAATTATTTCAATATGACTTCTCTTTCAAACTCCTTCATAACTATATGTTATATTTCGACATAAGATAATTTCTACCAAATTATTTCTATGAGGTACAACCCTTGACCTTTATGCATTAAAAGAGTTATTAAATTTGGTGTGAATGTGATGAGACTGGGCTGGGCCAAAAACACAACAGGACTTCTTATATACGTGATAAGTACCATAAAAAATAGAAGTGAGAAGAGATTTACCTTTGCACTAGTTCTTCAAGGCATTTCTTAGCTCTGTCCTCTATTGTTCCAGCTCCATCTTTCGGTACGAATCCTTCAGCCATCCACATTCTTGTAACGTGCTCTCCCGAAATCTTATAATCCTCGGGAAAACAAGCAAAATAAAGAAAACATGGTTTGAGTTCGTAAGGCAAGTCTTCGTAACTCCTGGCTAGGACCTGCGAGCACTTCTTCCCATCTTCGTCATGCCAATCCAGGGTTTCCTCCATTGTTGTCCAGGCAGGGTAGTTGCGCTTTCTTGACAGGATACCGCCTAGCACAACTAATGCTAAGGGTAGCCCACCACATTTTTTTGTTAATCTTTCCGCAACTTCCAAGAGATCAAGAGGGTAATTCTCAGGTTGTATAGGTTCTTGGAAAGCCTTTCTGAAGAGGAGAGCTAGACTCTCATTGGAATTTAGGTAACTGAGTTGATACGGTTCTGTATTGCAATCTGCGGCGGTAGCAACATCTTCGAATCTGCTGGTAATTATTATACGACTCATGTTGTTCGGATCGGGTATTGCTCTTTTCAGTTGCTCCCACAGATTAGTCGTCCACACATCATCTAGGATAATTAAGAACCTTTTGTCTCTCAAGGTGCTCTTAATTTTCACCGGTAAATCATCATCTGTCAGAGGTGGATTTCGTTCTCTCATTTCAGGCTCGATTGAGTAAATGATTTCTCTGAAGAGATCATTTAAATTGAACTTTTGGGAAATGGACAACCATGCGAGACAATTGAATTGGCCCTCCAACTCCACGCTGTGGTTAAAAGAAATGAATGTGTTACATAAGATAAAAAAGCTTCAGCAAGAGAAATTTTTATTGGAGATCTGATCTATGATAACTCGATTCATAGATTATTTATATATCGTTAGAAATTAGATGGGGCTGTAGCACAGTTGGCTAGGAGAAAAAGTCCTGAGAGGGACTGTGTTGGTTACCCAAAGATCGAGAAAATTTTCTGCAATTCATCATAAAATTTTCTCGATCTGCTTAAGCTACAAAGCAATCCCTTTATATAACCCATTGCGATGAATTCCTCTCATATACTAAATTATGTAAGTTTCTATTGAACGAACAGGCTGGATTTTGTTCATCATTAAATTAAAAGAACCTATCAGGTTGCTCTATGTAACAATTACATACAAGGTATTGAATATTGATTGCTAATAGTAGTGAAGAATTCATGATAAAATCTCCCAAATTTTACAAGATTAGATCGAAGAATTGAAGTATTTCATCACTTGTTGAGAAGGAAGAAATCTAAATTAACAAAGGACTAAATTTGGACAGTTGACTTCTTAACAACTAGTTGGTTTCGGATTTAGCAATTATCTTGATATATTTATATTCAACAAAAATTTACGCAATTGATATAAAAACATGGGTTTAAAATTAAGAGAGAAAATGCACCTTTTGTATATTTTTTGGGCTAAGGTGGTCTTGCCTAGGCCGCCAGTACCGACAATCGAGAGCACCATGCGCCTTGAAATGCTTCTATCAAGCAGCTGTTTGATTATCTTGTGCTTGTCATCCTCAAGGCCAACAACTTCTGAGTCATCAAACTCAAAAGGTTTTGTCGGCCTAAAAGATAGTTGGTGCTGACCGTTTTCTTCACTACCAGCATCAAGATCCTTAATTCCCAAGCTGATTCGAAGCTCGTAAATCGTTTTGAGTTCTAGAGTGATTTCTTCAAGCTCGCCACTCAGCTTCAGCTTGTTAATTTTATAGGTTTTTTTTAACCCCATCGGAATTTTACTGTACCAGTGGGAACTTTTCTGACTGTTTTGTTCAATCTCAACCAGGAAGGTATCAATCACATCTTCTATTCTGTGGGCCATGTGTCTGATCTGGTTAACCCACTCTTTTACCAATTCATCTCTGTTACTCTTGGAATCGGCATCTTTTAGAGAAGCTTTGATGAAGCCAAGCTGCAGCTGCATCTGCTTGATCTGCCCACTCACAGCGTGCAGTTCCTGAGCTTTCTTCAGCAAGGCATCAGCAAGCTTTTCCAACACATACCCAACAGCTGCCTCTGCCATGTTTTTGTTGTTGGAAGTTGGAAAGTGTTTTTCTGGTTTTTTCCTGGGGTGGGTGGGGGGTTGGGTTCAAAGGGGGATGATTGGTAGAGCAGCTTGAGTGGATAATATATAGAGAGGGCTTGGCTCAAGTTCAAATTTGACAAATGACTTGTTGTTCGAGAGCAATTAAAACGAGAAGCATATATAGAAAGGAAATGTACCATATATAAATACAAGTTGCAACTTAAATACTCAAAAAGTACAATAATGGAGAAAGCGAAGTCAAAGATCTAAAGGGTGCCTTTACTGGCGAGGCATAAGAGAGATGAATTAACAAAAAAAAATATTTTAGTGATACAGATGGGGGAGGAGAGGACGGACCGGGTCAAACGGGCATTACAAACTTCGATGTTTTAACCTTAATACTGGAGAGTTTACATGGGAAAATAAAAATAGTTTAAAAAAAATTGAGAAACATATTTGTTATAATAAAAACTAGGAGATAAGAAATTAGACGAGATTTTAAGGATACATGAAAAATTAAGTGTTTTCTTTCATTCATAACAAACAAGCTAGGTTCACCTTCACCAAACACTTATATATATATATCGCTTTATATGCTTGCTTAAACTCACACTACTACAAAAACATTAACCATACATGGCATATCATACATGGATGCAAGAAAAATCCAAAAAAATAGTGTCAAAGGAGGGGGCGCTCGCGCGAAAATGAGCTCCACCATACAAACACGGTCAATTAAATAAATATGTATAAAAAAGGTATCGACATTTATACACGGTTTCTTGTTAAAATCCGTGTAAAAAAAGTACCAACATTTATACACAGGTTTCTTGACAAGAATCGGGCATACCTTTGTTGAGAATTAAAATCTTGGTGAACTTAATTTATTAGATTTTAAGAAACTCAAGCATCTTAGTGTATCAAGGTGGAGTAATTGAATTGTGAGGTGAATCAAGGTTGATCAAAGTATGTCGAGAGTATGTTAAAAAAATATTACGCGAGTTTTTAAAATTTGACAAGATCATGCAAGTTTTTTATATTAGGATGATACTTGGAATTTTGATTAGTTTAATACCTGATCGAGACTTAAGTTAAGATTTTTGCTTGAGTAGGACAAGCAAGATTTAACTTTGAGGGATTTTGACAATCCTCAAATACATATATCACTCTATTTTTTAATTTCTGAGATGTATGTATATTTGTTTGGAATTGAATCCCAAATAATAAGGAGACTACATGTTCCCGATATCTACCCCTCGGTAACCACATTTAATTTCTCAATTATTTTCTGTGCTAATTAATTTAACCTTTCTTGTCCAACTATCCAAGAATGCTTAATTATATAATATGTAGTTATTCGAGATCATTGAAAAATAAACTTCACCCTTTACTTTGAGGAAGAGACAAATTGCACAAATAGTCAATCCAATAATTCAGATCTGAACATTGTAAATATATTAGCACTTTCACAATATAGGCATATATCTTAGACAATTATGAGCACATTTAAAAAAAAAAAATAGGAGTCAGATTTCTATTTTATTAATCGCAATTGGTTACATTATTGTTTATTTAGAGTTTTGAGTAATAACTCAATTATGAGCACATTTTAAACTGCTTTTAACCCTCATCCGGTGTTGAACATCTTTCATCTTTATTCTTTCTTAACGTGCGCTCTTTCAAAACCCTAATTTTCTCCGATAACATGGAGCTCCAATTCTTAATTAAATGTTCCCAATCAATAATTAATACGCTGCCATCAAGCCATTAATTTGCTGATAGTAACTTAATTTTTCTCAAAAATTATACATATTATCTTATAAATTAGTTAATTGCAGGATCAGTTGTACTGTCTCTAATGTTATCATCATTTCGTAAGTACCACAATTTACACATAATAAACGACATATCAAATGACATTAAATTGAAAGCGCCAAACAGGACCAGATGAAAAGCCCCTTTCATTAATTTGACTTCCGATTAAACGACCTTTCATAATTTTTCAAGGCATTCTTTAGTATACATAATTTTTCAAGGCATTCTTTGGTATACATAATATTTCAAGGCATTCTTTAGTATACGTAGGGCCTATATATTACAAATCATGGAGAATATGTAGAGGTTCATAATATTTTTTAATTTGATGTCTTGGTAATATTCAATTCAAAATTTCATCTTTTAATCAAAATCGTTGGTAGATCAGGACAGCTATGATAGATTTGTGGATTAATATTTTTAAAATTTTCAAATATGGCCAGCGTTTTTAGTACAATTTGCCAAATTCGTCTATGATAGATGAGATCTAGATGTGACATGTCAATGGTTCTTGAGTACGATTTCATTGCATTAAAATAATTTTATCATGGAATATTAGTTCTTGGTGTTACAAAAAATTTCATTCCAATATTTTGCAATCTGTAATTAATTTTGTCCTTGCAATAATTACGACTATTGCAATTATAATTTGATCAAACGATGTGATAATAAATTATTATATGCAAATATATAATTGTTTTTGTGAATTTAACACAACTAAATAATAATATTAATAATAATAAAAATAATAACAGCTAATAATAATTATAATAATAATGTTTTGCAACGGAAATATATAATTACAACTTGATTATTTCTTTTCGTAAAGATTGGAAGTCAATCCATGCATTTAACTGTTTAATATCTATAAAGAGTCTTCTATGCGGATTTCGTACCTGTAATATTTTGTCTTTTCCACTAGATTAAAGGTTGATTCTCAACTAAATTAAATTGTTGAAAAAAGGAGATTATTTTCTGGTAAAACAACAATGTTTGTTAGCCATATTACATTCTTGTTTAGTACACATGACAGCTGGGTACAGATTTGTAACCTAATTAAACTCCACCGAAACAACTGAATTAAACAAATGAACTAGACCTAGAGATCTGCCATTGAGTTGACTAGTGAATTAAATATAGAAATAAGGAGCTGGATGCATCTGAGATCTACCTCGAGCATGGCTTCCTATGTGGTTGAATTATTGACACCACGTGAATGCTTGGTTTCTTTGAAGATATCTACCTTATTTCCTGCCGCGCAGACTGCATGCTGCATGATGTATACCTCCTTTTGAAATTTGATGCAGCACGCTGATAAATTTTGTCAAATTTAAGCAACAGAGAAGATGGTACCTATTTCAGTAAACATAAGTTTTGCCCAAGCATCTAAGACTAAGAGTACCACATATCCGAGTGTTCACTAACAGACATACGAATAATTGAAAATATACGGTTACGGATAATTATCTATATTTGTATCCGCTTATGAAACCGAAAGCGTATATGTATCCATATCCGCATAAATCATATCCGTATACGCATCCGAATATGGCGAATATGCAAAAATTCATACAACTATCCGGATAAGGACGTATAATTTCCTATCTGTTTGCACCTCTAGATACAGCACCGGTTTTCCGAAGAGTCTGGCACCGGTTTTTTTTGGTAATAAAAGGATTTTTTTTTTTTTTTTTGTGCTGGATTGTAAACTCCACCGATGTAAATCAAAATCGGTGTTGAATGTACATTCTGTAGTTGTGTAATATACAATTAATGTTTACGAAAAACAATATTTTTTTTATTTTAAATTTTTTTTAATGAAATTTTATTAAACATTATGAAAGACAAGTCCGTCTCACTAAATTCCATCGTAAATAAAAGTGTTGTTGTTTTGCGCCTGGTTAAGCTAGTGATGTCTGGACCAAAACTTCCAGTGCAGAATGGTGATATGGACCTCTGAGATGCAAGGTTCCATTGTGCTCTGTAATACAAACGGGTCGGGGAGGAGAGGAACGGGTAAAATGGGTATTATGTATGAACTTCGGTGTTTCAACATTAATACTGGAGAGTTACATGGGCAAATAAGAATAGTTTGAAAAAGTTGAGAAACATATTTCTAGACTAACTAATTTAAAATATAATTTAAAATATATTCAAAGCATTCAAAGCACTCTTACTCGATCATGCTAATATAAAATATAGTTAATGAGTTCATTGAAAAAGAAACTTCACCCGTTACTTCGAGGAAGAGACAAATTGCATTTAAAGTCTTTCAAATAATTCAGATTAAAACAATATTTGACCTGATATCATAGAATGAAATGTTCCCAATCAGTATCCGTCAGCAAACCATTTGCCAATTCTTATTGTGGATAATTAATTTAATTTTTCACTATTGAGATTAAGCTCATTGTAACTTTTTCTCAAGAAAATAAACATAATATATTTTGAAGTAGTTAATAGGAGGATCAGTAATTAAAATTTGCACTAAATTTAGCAACAAATTAAATGACCTTTCATAATTTTTATAGGCAGTCTAATTATAGTATACGGACTATTGCAGATCATCGTGAACATGTATAGGTTCATATATATTTTTTCATTTATTGTCATATGTCATAAATCCTTGATCATTTGAACAAGGGATTGGCACCAATACAAATTAAATCCAGCTGTACACAGCAACTTGTATATTACGTGCTGACCATAACTTGTTAATTTCTGAGATGTCAATATATATATTATTTGGAATTCAATCCCTCGCGGTAACCATTTCCCAATTATTTTAAATTGTTAGTTAATTTAATATTTCTTGTCCAACTGTCCAAGTATGCTTAATTATAAAATATGTAGTTATTCGAGATCATTGAAAAAGAAACTTCACCCATTACTTTAAGGAAGAGACAAATTGCACAAATAGTCAATCCAATAATTCAGATCAGAACATTGTAAATATATTAGCACTTTCACCATATATCTTAGACAATTAATTATGAGCACATTTTAAAAAAAAAAATAGGAGTCAGATTTCTATTTTAGTAATCGCAATTGGTTACATTGTTATTTAGAGTTTTGAGTAATAACTCAATTATGAGCACATTTTAAACTGCTTCTAACCCTCATCCGGTGTTGAACATCTTTCATCTTTATGCTTTCTTAACATGCGCTCTTCCAAAACCCTAATCTCCGATAACATGGAGCTCCAATTCTTAATTAAATGTTCCCAATCAATAATTAATACGCCGCCATCAAGCCATTAATTTGCTCATTGTAACTTAATTTTTCTCAAAAAATTATACATATTATCTTATAAAATAGTTAATTGCAGGATCAGTTGTACTGTCTCTAATGTTATCATCATTTCGTAAGTACCACAATTTACACATAATAAACGACATATCAAATGTCATTAAATTGAAAGCGCAAAACAGGACCAGATGAAAAGCCCTTTTTATTAATTTAATTGACTTTCGATTAAACGACCTTTCATAATTTTTCAAGGCATTCTTTAGTATACGTTGGGCCTATATATATATTACAAATCATGGAGAACATGTATAGGTTCATAATTTTTTTAATTTGTTGTCATATGTCATATATCCTTTATCATATAAATGGGGCATGCAGTCGATCAGAAACCGGCCGAAATACAAATTAAATCCAGCTACAAATTACTGGGTATGCTACATCAGAATTTTTTATTAGACCATCAATTTGAAAAGGTATAATCTCTTAGACTATCTTTGTTGATCGACACCCCAATTATACTACACGGTAGAATCATGTACTTAAACGTAAGTAGAATTAGGGTTTAAAAATCTTTAAAAAAATGTAGTACCATTTTGGTCCATCAGAGAACAAAAAGAATTATCATACAAAATGATATATATTCATAAAATAGACCAATGAAAAAAATTATTATTCAACAATATCCATGAATGATATCAAAATAGATTGTTCTAAATCCAAATTATAAATAATAAAAAAAAACCTTAGCAGCAACTGCCAAGTAAAAATTATAAATAAAAAGTCAGAGAATGTTATTTCGATAAAAATAAATAAAAGATTAATTACCAATTATAGAACAATACAGCAAAAAAATCATCAATATTTGTAACGCCATGTAATTTGAGGTACGATCTAAATGAAAATTTTATTTTATAAATATAATTGATTAGAAAACCGCAACAAAAATAATTAAAAATATGCAGTCCAATAGAGTTCCGATTTACATCAATAATTGAAATAGTTTATATATTTTTAAGTATCCAAAACACAAGGCTCGATTTAGTATATTGTTTTCAGAAGCCCACAATCCATATAAAGCTAATTACTCAAATTAAAACAATAACTTCTAAAATAATCACCTTGCAATTGGCGATTCCCAACATTTAAATGAAAAACAATAATAGAAATAACTGCTATTAAACAACCCGTCTGTTCGTACTCTCTACAGAAATTAGAAAGGAGCCCCTATTTAATTCCATCTTTCCTTCATAGCACCTATAGGAGACCCAAACCGCATCCTCTCCTTTTAAATTCTTGCCGCTTCCCTCTTTGTTTTGTCTCAAACTGTCACACTTCTCTATAGTTTAATTGAAAATAAATTAAAGAATGAAACCTTGCTAAAAATCAAAGAGGTACCCATTCAAGTATATGCCGCACTATCTCTCTCTCGTCCATTTTCTTCACAGCCAACGAAGGAGTCCCCAAAACCTCCCCTGTTTTCAAAATTCTGCATCAAGGTATTTTAAATTTATGTTATTTTGTTTAATCGATTAGTTTATGATATGGACTATATTATAATTTTTTAGAATATATTTGATTCATGAACTGAATTATTAAGTAGATCTATGATAATTAGAAATATATTTGTTCATTAATCATCTCAATTGTTAGTAGGAAATAAATTTTGATCATAATAAAATATGCAAAGTTTTCTTTTGATTTCATAAAATTAATATCTGATATGTGAGTATATTAATACTAAATCTGGTTAATCGTTTGAATGAAGTTTCAATAGTTAAACAAATACCCGATTATAAATTTATTACATATGTTGTTATTTTAATAAAACAGTAGACAAACTTTCAATATATATATCAAGATAGTAGTAGAACCTTTTTATATTTCTAGATAATTAAAAGTACGTTGTCAATAATAAGTATATTAAAACCTGCAAAATATAAACTATTCATAAGTATTATCTTTAAAATTATATTATAATATGAAAATATTTTTTATTAGTAATAATTTCTTTAGTTATATTAAACCTGATAATATTCTTTTGATTGTATTTAATTTGATATTCATTTGTCATCATATAATTTGATATATATATTATTATAATAAATTCTGGAAATTTTAACATATAGAAATATTTTGTGATCATGAAAATTAATTTAGAAACCATGTTTCGTAGCCTAGGTCCGAGTGCCGAAGTAAGAAGTAATATAGAGACAACAGTGAATTATCCCACGACAACAGGTGTAGGTTTCCTGGACTTTGTGAAATTATTACTTACCATTTTGTGTGCATTTATTTTTCATATAATTGAATTATGCATGAGTCAGAATTCTAATTTATTAATCGGGTTACATTGTTTATTTATTAATCGGTGTTGAACATCTTTCGTCTTTATGCTTTCTTAACGTGCGCACTTTCTCTGAGCTGTTTCTTTAATTGATATCCAAACCCTAATTTTCTCCGATCTTAATTAAATGTTCCCAATCAATAATTAATACTCGGCCATCAAGCCATTTGCCTAATCTTTTTGCTAATTGTAACTTTATTTTTCTCAAAAAAAATATACCTAATATTCTTTTTACTCCGCCATCAGTTGTACTATCTCTAATGTTATCATCATTTCATAAGTACCAAAATTTGCACAGAATTAAACGACATATCAAATGACATAAAATTGAAAGCGCAAAACTGGACCAAATGAATAGCCCCTTTTATTATAATTTGACTTTCGATTAAACGACCTTTCATAAATTTTCAAGGCATACTTTAGTATACGTAGGGCCTATTACAAATCATGGAGAACATGTATAGGTTCATATTTTTTTTTTCTTTGTAAACAACAAATTAAATCCAGCTGTAAACAACAACTAATTATACATTACGTGCTAACCACCATAGAGAAACAGCTGTAAACAACAACTAATTATATATTACGTGCTAACCATAACTCGTTCTTTGTTTCTTTTAATGCTCTTTATTCGTTTATTTTGAGAGTGATTTGTTATGTAATGCTGTCCACAAGATTACTGATTTAATGATTTAATTAAGTACCTACATCATAGAGAAATAGTCTGTTGCCCGCCCTTATTTCTCAGATAATATTTTGTTTCATCGAATTTCACGTGATTTGTTATGTAACCGATATTTTTATTATCTTTTTATCAAAACACATATTAAATTTATAAAATACTCATTTTAACTCTATACGGAAGTAGTACAGTAGGGGAAAATTCATATTACCTAAGGTATGTCTGATCAGAATTCGCACAAACCCTAAAAAAGCCTCGTACATTCTATTTTGGACCGGATTCTGATCAGACGGTCAGGATATAAATAGAAATATAAATTTCTATTACAGTTACCAAAATATGACCCGGTTACCAAAATATGTCTTAAGTCATCAAACTCCTATCAAATAAGAAATAACTTAAATCATGGTATAACTTTAGACATCAACCAAATATAAATAATTTAGACCGGCATAAGTTAGAATAACTAATTTAACCAAATACCACCTTTATGAATAATACATGATTTGTTTCCGAAAATTATTCATGAAATATATATGGAAAAAAAATATCGGTGTTTCATATAATATTTTTGTTTGGTAGGCAAGAAATAATTTGGGAGAAAGTTTCATAGGTGGGTAAGAAAACAAAAATCAGCACATGGTCAATTGTCTTTTATTTTAATTTTTGTCAAAATTTTACTAATTTATGTACTTTATTATTTTTTTAAACAAACTTATAAAGGTAATTTAAAATTAACAACCGAATTTTCAGAAGTGACGGGTTAAAACTCCTCATGTCTTTCATGCTTCATCGTGCATCAGAATAAGAGTTATCCCCATTAATTAAATTTGCACAAAAAGAGGCTAATGAGATAATTTTTGAGCCAATAACTCTAATAGATTTAGCAGTAGTATTTTTTAAAACATAAAGAGTTCCTTTCTATCCAAATTGTCCAAAGGACAAGAGCTCTTAGAAGTCAATGAGGAGTCTGTCTTTCAGTGGGATGCATACATCTATATACCATAAGTCACCTATGGTGCAAGAAATCTGTTCTGGAATCGGTTTCAATGGGATGCATACATCTATTAAAGAAGTCTTGTCTTTAATGCCGATCGCATTAGATGCACTGAATTCAGCACTAAGTGAATTTCTTAATCATTCAAGACCGCATTAAGGGTAATGCGGTCCCCGTATTGGAGTTTGTTGACAAACATATTTGTTATAACAAAAATGAGAAGAAAAAAAAAAGGAATTAGAGGAGGTTTTAAAGATACATGAGAAATTAAGTCTTCTTGTGCAAACTCACACTATTTATTAATTTCTGAAACATCTATATATTTATTTGGAATTGAATCTCAGATAATAAGAAGGCCACATGTTCCCAATTATTTTCTATGCGGATTGATTACTTTAATCGCTCTTGCCCAACAGAGCAAGCACTCTAACTCAAGCAACTGTAATGTAGCCATGTGATCTTTGACATATATAGAAATTTGAACCATTAGTTGGTAGATTTAGTGTATTTTATTAAGTATCCTTGTGAACTCAACTCTATAATCTATTTAATTGACTTCAGATGACGAATTCAAACCGTTAAAATTCATCTATCTTAACGGGTGATATGTCTACTTGCAAAAAATTTCAGCTTTCAAATTTATTTAGTATAAAGTCAAGCGGTCAAAATTATAAGATTTATAAATTAATTTTAATGCATTTTTCTTTTGGTTGTTTTTTGACTATTGACTCTATACAAAATTAGTTTGAAAATTTCAAATTTTCACATGTAGATACATCACTTGTAAGGTAGGTAAATTTCAACGGTCTGAATTTGTCGTTTGAGATCAATCCAGTCGATTTTAGAGTTGAGTTCACAAAAAAACTGGGTGAATTTTAGAACACCCTAGTTCTACTACCATTACTTCGAGGAATAGCCAAATTTTATAAAAAGTCAATCAAATAATTCATAAAAAAATTATAAATATCTTAGGCATCTTTGACCCTCATCTGGTGCTGAACAGCTTTCATTTATATGCTTTCTTAACATGCACTATTTATTCGAGCTATTTTTTAAATTGATATCAAATCCCTAATTTTCTCTGATAATATGGAGTCCAATTCTTAATAGAGGAGGGATCAACTTATAACATTTGAAAGTTATAACATCTAACAACAATTTAGTTTTGCGACTTTTAAAGTCCAGACAATCGATCCAAACCGTTCAACATGGAATTTGTATTAAAATATACTTGAAGATCAAATTTGACATTTTTTTGAATTTTTTACTGTTTATTAAGTATTTTACAAAATTTCTGTTTTTAGATAATTCTGGACCACTGAAAAACAGTAGTTTTGTAAAATACTTAATAAATAGTAAAAAAATTCAAAAAAAAATATAAATTTTGATCTTCAAACACATTTTAGTACATAGTACATGTCGAATGGTTTGGATCTACTGTTTGGACTTTAAAAATCGCAAACCTAAATTGTTGTAATATATTGTAACTTTCAAAAAATTCCAAAATTTCGTGTGTTTTCATGTGTGGACTCTACCTAACCTATGACTCTGTTAATCCTACACTTTATGCAATCTCAAATAATTAAGTCCAGTCATGCAAGACTCAATTTTTATAACTTTAGTAAACATCCTAGTTGTACTACCATTACTTCGAGGAATAGCCAAATTTTATAAAAGTCAATCAAATAATTCATAAGAAAAATTATTAATATCTTAGGCATCTTTGACCCTCATCTGGTGCTGAACAGCTGTCAGTTATATTGTAGAAAATGCAAATGGGGGTTAAAGAGATAGAATATTATAGAAAATACAAATGGGGGAGGAGAGGAAGGGGTAAACTTATTACAAACTTCGATGTTGCAACCTTAATACTGGAGAATTACATGGGCATAAAAAAAGTTTTTAAAAGCTGACAAATTAAACATATTTGTTATAACAAAAATGAGAAGAAAAAAAAAAGAAATTAGAGGAGGTTTTAAGGATACATGAGAAATTAAGTCTTCTTGTGCAAACTCACACTATTTATTAATTTCTGAAACATCTATGTTAAAGTATCAGCACTGTAAAAGGCCCAAAGCCCAAATTCTTCTTATGGATTGATCTAGAATCCTCTTAACCGTTGTTAAGTTTTTGTACTAGAAGCCTCTACATATATTTGTCTCATGAATTTTCTAGAATAGTCTAAACCGCCTTACAAAGTCACTAACAAGATCTAGTGTTAGAAATAATAGGAATAATTTAAAGTTTCTTAGGACCGACATAATAGAGTATAAATAGATGAGTGAGGTCCGTGGATATTCAACAAGTGGTATCAGAGCGGATTAGGTCTTGTTGGCTAGAAGGTTCGTATAACCCGTGAGTTTGTTGTTGTGTCGAAGGTCCTGTTGGCTAAGAAGACTTTGAAGTTTCAACCTTAATATTGGAGAATTACATGAGCATAAAATAAGTTTTTAAAAGTTGACAAACATATTTGTTATAACAAAAATGAGAAGAAAAAAAAAAAGAAATCGGAGGATCCACTAGTACAGAAATGGTCATTGTACACGGCACATTGTATACGGATTTGACAATTTTATACAAAAACCGTGTGCTATTGTAATTTTTTGGAAGCCCGAAATATTTGTGGGATCTATTACACGGATATTTATTAAAGAATCAGTGAAGAAAGCCTTGAGAGAGCTACACGGACGTTTATCAGGAATTGTAAACGGATTATTGTTTAACTAACAGTGTAGATAGCCATTTGAGAGCTACACGGATATTTATGAAGAGAACCGTGTAGAAATATGTAAAATGCACACGGATGTTTGTGTAAATAATAGTGTAGAAACCTTTGACAGAGCTACACGGCTGTTCACATAATAATCCGTGGAGAATGGTTATTGTAGGGTTTTGATTATCGATACACGGTTTTGCCAATTTTATACACTGCACACTGTACACGGTTTTGTTAAGTATAAATCCGTGTAAGAAGTGTAGGATTTTGGTATAAAAGGCCTTCTCCTTCCAGCGCCGTTTTGATCAAGTAATTCAACAAATGGAAAGGTTAGAGTTTTTTCAATTCATAGGTAAATTGTAGGTTCTCCTGTATAACCTTAGGAAGAGAGAAAGACCGGTCACTTTACATATCACTTATGATCAACTTTGATAATCATTTCACGGTTAATAATTGGAATTTTGATTTAGGTTTATCAATTATGTCATATCGCTTATCTATCAAGATAAGTCGCTATCTTTGGAGCTCATCTATCAAGACGAGCGATGTGATATAATTGATAACCTACATCTCGACTTCACTTCTGGCATGAATATCTCTGGCATGTATTTTCCGTTTCTTCCTCTAATTTTCTGTTACTTATTGTTGCTTACTTACTCATCATTTTTTTTTTATTTACAGATTGTGATGAACTTTCCGATGGACAGCATGTGATGAATTTCATTTTCTTTTTTTTCACTATATTTTATTTGACACTTGACAAGAACATGTTTTTTCTTGGTTAGGTTCCAAAGAAATGGGTAAAACTAACTTTCAATAATAAAACATGTTCTTTAAATTAAATCATGTTTTGATCACTTGTTTTTGGCGATGTAGAAATGGCATGTTGCAGTGCATTGTTGTTTAATTTCTTACACAAACCCCCTTTGAATAAGATGTGGTTTGCGAAAGAATTTAAACAACAACGTAAGAACACTGCAACATGTCCATTTCTACATCGCCAAAAACTTGGGACTAAAACATAATTTAATTTTCAGAAAATGTTTTGTTAGTTGAAAGTTAGTCTGACCCATTTCTTTGGAACCTAACCAAGATAAAGCATGCTCTTGTAAGGTGTTAAATAAAATATGAATTTATGCATATTAGTAATGTTTTATTAGTGAATTTAGTAATGTTCTTGTAATGTTTTATTAGTGAATTTAGTAATTTTTGTGCTGTAATAGTAAATAAGGAGTTGAATTTATGAATTTTGTAATGCTAAGTACAATTTTTGTGCTGTAATTGGAAAACTGGGGGGTAATCTCAATCCTGAATTTTGTAGCAAAACTGGCTAGCAAAAATGGAGACTAGCCCAGAAAAAAAAAATCTAAAAAAATATATAGGGCAATCAGACACGGATATTTAACTAAAAACCGTGTACAACAGTTATTGTACACGGATATTTGTTGAATATCCGTGTGGAATAGCTACACAGATATTTTGGAAGTCCGAAATATCTGTGGGATCTATTATTTATTAAAGAATCAGTGTCGAAAGCCTTGACTACACGGACGTTTATCAGGAATTGTAAACGGACTGTTGTTTAACTAACAGTGTAGATAGCCATGAGAGAGCTACACGGATATTAATGGTGAGAACCGTGTAGAAATGTGCGAAATGCACACGGATTTTTGTTTAAACAGCGGTGTAGAATCTTTGACAGAGCTACACGGCTGTTTACATAATAATCCGTGGAGAAAGGTTATTGTAGGGTTTCGATTATCGATAAAGGCCTTCTCCTTCCAGCGCCGTTTTGATCAATTAAAACTCTCTCTCTCTGTATACGAATTGGTCTGATTTCTGCGCACAAGGCGGCCGGATCTGAGATATTTGAAGTTAATTTGTATTTCTCCTCTCTATCTTGCTAAGGTTAGTCGTGTATATATTTCTCTTTTCTTCCTCTAATTTTCTGTTACTTATTATTGCTTATTTAGGTCAATTAGTAATTAATGCATGCATGCTTGATTTGTTGAGATAATGTAAATAATTAGTATATTAAATAGAGTGATGCATGTATAATTGTGCCTGTTTCTAATAATAGAGTAATGCATGTATAATTGTTATTTTAGTGATTATTTTACTAATGCATGTATAATTGTGCTTGTTTCTAATAATGTTGTTTTTTGTAGAACCATGTCACATTCAGGTGAGCAACGATGACTCTTCGCTTTTGGTGCCAGTAGCTAGGGTTTACAGAGGGTAATATGAAGATATACATGTTTTAATAAAGAAAGAGTTGAGTAAAAAGTTGGATGAAGGACCTTGGAAAAAAATGAAAGAGGTGGGATGAAGGACCTTCAGAGCTGGATGAAGAGCCGAATGAAGAGTCGGGCACAATCTTGTCAGACTGACAAGATTGTGTCCGACTTTCATTCGACTCTTCATCCGGCTCAGAAGGTCCTTCATCCACCTCTTCCCTTTTTTGAAAGGTCCTTCATCCAACTTTTTACTCAACTCTTTCTTTATTAAAACATGTATATCTTCATATTACCCTCTGTAAATCCTGGCTACTGGCACCAAATGTAAACCTTAAGTTTATATATGAAATCATTATGGGATCGAGGCTCAGGAAGAAGGATATGTCTACCCAGTATGGATTTGTGTAATATATGCTCAATATGGATTTGTATAATGTTTCAATTTAAATTTTGTAATACTCATTATGGATTTGTATAATTTTGTATAATTTAGTGTACATAAATTTTTAATTTACCCTTATTAATTGACCGGTTTGTATATCGTGCACCGATTTTGTGTTTCAAATATAAAACATGTTCTTGTAATTAAATAAAATATAGTGAATTTAGTAATGTTTTGTGCTGTAATTGTAAATAAGGAGATGAATTTATGAATTTTGTAATGCTAAGTATAATTTTTGTGCTGTAATTGGAAAACTGGATGTCAAATTATCTGAAAAACTGGGGATAAACTCAATATTGAATTTTGTAGCAAAACTGGCTAGCAAAACTGGAGGCTAGCCCAGAAAAAAATTGTTAATTAAAAAATATATAGGATACCATACACGGATATTAAACTTAAAACCGTGTCAAATAGTATTTGTCACGGATATTAATTGAATATCCGTGTACGAAATAGCTACAAGGAATTTTTTTTTTTAAATCCGTGTGTAGACTAGCCCAGAAATAAAAAAAAACCCAAAAAAATATATAGGACACGAAAACTTTAATTCTATTCATCAATGAACTATAAATTTCCATAATAATTTTCAGCATCCCTAAACAATGGGATTTGCTGTCCGAAAGCAAAATTAAAAGATAACCTAAACGAAAGTAGCTAGCATATACACGGTTCTTAAGTACAAATAGCCGTGTATGATTTGTTAGAGAGCTACACGGATTTCTTAACGAAAGACCGTGTAGAAAGTAATGTAATACGGTTGTTTCTTAAAAATCCGTGTTAATAACGCATTCTCCTATCTCACGTAACCCGGATTTTTATAAATTTCATAGAAAAGTCTAGCATTCTATACACGGTTCTTAAATACAAATAGCCGTGTATGATTTGTGAGAGAGCTACACGGATTTGTTAACGTAAGATCCGTGTAGAAAAGTCTTTGTAGGGTTTTGGTATAAAAGGCCTTCTCCTTCCAGCGCTGTTTTTTTTTATCAAGTAATTAATACTGTCTCTCTCTCTGTATTGAATGCGCTGATCCAATTTCTGCAAAGGCCAGCAGCTGGTATTATCTGAGATCTTTGAAGTTTGTATTTTCTCCTCTCTATCTTTCTAAGGTTAGTGTATATATATATATATATTTTCCTTTTCTTCCTCTAATTTTATGTTACTAAGGTTAGTGTACTTATTTAGATCATGTGTAAGTAGTGTACTGTTGTCCAATAACCGACCCCTACTGATGCTTTTAGGTCCTTGCCCGTCCAAAATTAATCCAATAGGGATTAATTTTGGATAGTCCCCGTTTTGGGACTGCTCTTTGAATATTGGGTCTCATTTAGGATGTGAACACATATTAGCGGGATTTAATTAGTAATTGAGGAAAGTTCGACGGTATTTTCCCTTAATGCTCCTACGAGTATGTGGTTTTTACGCATACTTGGGGAGTTAAGGGGAAATGCTGCCGAATTTTTCTCAAATACTAATTAAATCTCGCTAATATGTGTTCACATATGGGACCTAATATTCAAAGAGTGGGTTAGGATTGTAAACCGGCCCTTTGTAAGCCTAGAATTTGGTACCAATTTACATGTTGGCCATTATTAATTGAAATCATTTTTTTAATTTAATTTACAGATGGATCGAAGTTGGATGTATGAATTGCGATGTGATAGTGAAGAATATTTGGGTCGCGTTGATGAGTTCATAAAATTCGCTGAGAGGTAGAGAGTGAAGATGAAGGAAGCCGACATTTTGTGTCCTTGTAGAGATTGTAAATTTTTTTTAAGATTTGGGGACTCCGAAGAAATTAGAGCTCATCTGATTTGTCGTGGATTTAAGAAAAGATATACATGTTGGTTCATGCATGGTGAGAAATTTGGAGAAAGTAGTTGTACCAATAAGAATTCTAACCGTTGTGAAGAGAGCGATGAGAATGTAGAAATTTTGGATAATTTTGAACTTGATTTCAGCGATGATGATTTGAATGTCGAAAATTTTGATAATGTTGAACTTGATCGCAACGACGATGATGAGCTGCAGACGGAAATCGATGAAAATGTAGTACACGAGTATATTGATAATATGGAGGACATGTTACATGATGTGGAAGATGAAATTAGTGATAAAAATTATGATAAATTTCAAAATTTGTCTAATGAATTCAAGAAGCCGTTGTATCCCGGGTGTACTAAATTTACAAAACTGTCAGCGGTGTTGAAATTATTAAACTTGAAAGCAGAAAATGGTTGGAGCGATAAGAGTTTCACGTCCTTATTAAAGCTTTTAGGAGAAATGCTCCCAGATAACAACGAGTTACCCCGTACAATATATCAGGCGAAGAAGTTGATATGTCCAGTGGGTTTGAAGATCGAAAGAATACATGCAAGTCCGAATGACTATGTATTGTACCGTAATGAGTACGAGGCCATGCATGTTTGTCCTAAGTGCGGTGTTTCTCGGTATAAACGTAAGGAACAGGGCACTACTGATTGTGACGACGGCAAAAAGGGCCGGCCTCCGGCTAAGGTGTTGTAGTATTTGCCGATAATACCAAGATTCAAACGGTTATTTGCAAATCCCAAAGATGCGAAGTTATTGCGTTGGCATGAAGAAGGGCGCAAAAAGGACGGTAAACTAAGACACCCGGCTGATTCTCCTCGGTGGAGAAATTTTGATAGACATTTCAAAGATTTTAGTTTCGAGGTAAGAAACCTCAAGATTGTGGTGAGCACAGATGGAATGAGTCCGTTTAGAAGCATGAGCAGTCGGCACAGTACTTGGCCAGTTCTGTTAGCCATCTACAATCTTCCTCCTTGGTTGTGCATGAAACGCAGGTATATAATGATGTCATTACTAATCCAAGGACCCAGACAACCCGGAAATGACATAGATGTATATCTCGCACCATTAATTGAGGACCTCCAAAAATTATGGTGTGATGGCGTCTCGGTGTGGGATGCGTACATGAAAGAGACCTTTAACTTGTGGGCCATGGTGTTTTGCACCGTAAATGATTTCCCCGCGTACGGGAATTTGTCGGGTTACACTTGTAAAGGAGCAAAAGCGTGCCCTATTTGTGAAGATGATACGCAGGTGCTGAGGTTGAAGAACTGTCAAAAGAATGTATTTATGGGGCACCGTAGGTTTCTTCCAATTAATCACCCATATCGTAAGAAGAAGAAGGCATTCAACGGGAAAGTTGAGCTTGGAGTGGCCCGTCGTCCATTAGATGGGAAGGGTGTCTTCGAGCGTGTTAAAAACCTTGATGTTGTGTTTGGAAAGTGTGCCACAAAACCGCCGAAGAATATTTGGAAAAAGAAGTCCATATTTTGGGCCCTACCTTACTGGGAATATTTAGAAGTGAGACATTGCATAGATGTCATGCATGTTGAAAAAAATGTCTGCGACAGTTTGACTGGTTTATTATTGAACATTCTGGGAAAGACTAAAGATGGTATCAAAGTTCGAAAAGACATGGTAGAAATGGGAATACGACCCGAGCTTGCACCACAGGAGAAAGGGAAGCGCACATACCTACCCCCCGCAATATGCACGATGTCGAAGAAAGAGAAAACAAGCTTTTGTGAATGCCTCCGTAGTATTAAGGTCCCATCAGGGTATTCTTCGAATATTAAGAAGCTGGTGTCGATGAAGGACCTGAAACTGGTCGGTCTGAAATCTCACGACTGTCATGTTTTATTGACACATATGATTCCTGTTGCAATTCGGGGGGTTTTACCAAAGCCCGTTCGTCAAACCATTACGAAACTTTGTTTTTTCTTCAATACAATAAATTCCAAAGTGATAGACCCTCTAATACTGGACTCTTTGGAGGTGGAAGTCGTCGCTACTCTTTGCCAACTTGAGATGTATTTTCCGCCATCTTTTTTCGATGTTATGGTTCACCTTGTTGTTCATTTAGTGAGAGAAATCAAGATCTGTGGTCCTGTGTTCATGCGGTATATGTATCCATTCGAGAGATACATGGGAATTTTGAAAAAATACGTAAGGAACCGACATCGACCCGAATGTAGCATTGTAGAAGGATATTCCACGGAAGAGGTGATTGATTTTTGCACCAACTACATGACCGGTGTCTGTCCTATTGGTGTTTCAAAGTCTCGATATGAGGGAAGGCTCCAGGGATTCGGGACAATTGGGTTGAAAGCCGTAGTTGCTGATAGAGATGAACTACAGAAGGCGCATTTTTAGGTACTACAGCACATGACAGATGTTGCTCCCTATATAGATGAGCACATGGCAATCCTTCAACAAGAGTACTACACGAGAAGTCAGAAGTGGCTTACCAACGAGCATAATCGTTCATTTGTAGGATGGCTGAGAGAAAGGGTGCAGTCACACCCCGATATGAGGCCCGTAAATGAAATTGTTCGACTGCTGGGCGAAGGACCTCGAATTATTGTTAGAACATTCCAAGGATACGAAATTAACGGATATACATTTTACACTAAATCCCAAAGTGATAAGAGCACGATGCAAAATAGTGGGGTGATGTTGGTGGCGACGTCTGAAGAATTCAGTAGATCCGGAGATTCCCAGCCGGTTTTTGCATCAAAGTCGTATTATGGCGTTATTGAGGAAATTTGGGAGCTCATTTACAGTCCTGACCTCAGCATTCCCTTGTTTCGGTGTCAATGGGTCAAAGACCGGGGTGTTAAAGCTGATAACGACGGGTTCACACTCGTTGATTTTAATAAAGTTGGGTATGTTGATGATCCGTTTATACTCGCCAAGCAAGCAACCCAAGTCTTTTATGTCACTGACCCGAGTGATAATAGGTGGAGCATCGTCCTATCTGGGAAAAGAAGAATTGTTGGGGTAGAAAACGTCATCGACGAAGAAGAGTATGACCAGTTCGACGAAATACCTCCATTTTGTACCGACGTGCAAACTGAGGTAGCCTCAATTGAAGAACAAGACGAAGCAAACTATTTGCGATCCGACCACAATGAAGGAATATGGGCCGAATGTAATGTGAAATTAGCGAAAAAAAAGAGAAAAAGGAAAAAAAAAAAGAGATGTATAATATTTATTTTGTTTAGAAAATAACTTTTTAATTATCTTGTTTGGAAACAACTTTTAAATAATATTCTAGTTAAAATATTTCTATTTCAAAACAACATAAAGGTTTTTACATATTAGTTCACATATTAAATATTAGTAAAATAATATTTCCAGTTAATATATTTCTATTAGGATTTGAAAATTAGTTGAAATATTACATTTCAGTAAAAAAATATTGGCGTTTCAAACATTTCGAGTTCAAATAATACGTAAACTTATTTATTGTCACTAACGAATAATATAAAAAGTAACAAGTTAAACCATGCAATGTTGTCAATTACTTCACACACGGCCTTTTATTTAATAATACGTGAGGAGAATAGTAACGTACACGGATTATTAACTAAAATCCACACAAAATGAGGAGAGCTACACGGCTTTTTAATGAAGGTCCGTGTAGAAAGGTAATCACACACGGATTTTAGAGTAAAAGTCCGTGTGTAAAGAGTTTAGGGTTTCATGGGGATGGGAGCTACACGGATTGTTAAAGGTAAAATCCGTGTAGATTAATGGAAAATTTTGGTATAAAAGGCAATCTCCTCCCGGCGCCGTTTTGATCAAGTAATTATGATCAAAAGAAATTAAGAATTACTTGGAAAATAACTTTGTGCTATTCAGATATGGGAAATCGCAATCCTCCAAAAAATCCGTGTATAATCCGACCATGTGGACGAGGTGATAAATGTCCTAACTGCGGGAAGAATGGTCTCAAGACTCACATAATTCAGTGGGAGGATGTACCCCCGCCACTGATCAGAGTCAAAATAACGATGATTTACGTAAGGTTTTGGCTTAGGTTTTACATATTTTCTCACACTTATGTTTACTTTATTAGAGAAAAAGGTTAATGTCACCCTTCTTTATGTTTTATTGCAGAACACAAGTTTTGGGACTATTTGACATCAAATGGAGCTAGAATTGGGTCAATCGGATCAGCGACGCTCATCGACTAAGTCTCTGTTATGGTCCGTATTGGCTAATACAGACCAGACCTAGCACAGACCAGGAGATAGCGCTGGAAGCATTATACCCTAACCGTCGAGGTCCTAATACGGACCGTATCAACTGATACGGTCCGTATCCGAAGGCGTCTCTTGGGGAATAACTGCCGACAGCTGTTTCCAGATTGATTTCTTAGCCTCCAATCAACCTCTACACGTCCCTACACTCCTATATAAGGTCCCTGGGCAGATAGAACAAGCATATTTGTAATTAGGGTTAGATTTGATTAAAGTGAGAAGAGAGGAGTGCTTGTAACGATGCCGTTCCGCGGCTAAGTTCCTTTTCTTAGGGCTAGGCAGTAAACCTTGTTACTCTTGATGTTTTGATATATATATTTCTGTTGATTATGGTTTCTTGTTGTTGTATCTAAATACTTTTGTGATTTATTATCTCTTCACCTAAGTTCAATGATCTAGTTTGAGTTCATTAGAGTAGTGACAGTGCTTTAATGGCAAGAGAAACTATTTGTATGATTTAGCCTCGTTGAGATCTATTAGGTTTATGTGAAGAAAACCTTAGCGGGGAAACCATAAACCAGACCAACAAAACGCGTACCAAATTCCATCATTTGCGTAAGGAAAATCGCATTGATCTGTGTAGTAATTTGGGGTTTTTAGAGACCAGACGTATGCGTAAGGAAAATCGCAGAGTCCTCTGTAGAGTCTCGATGAAAGATCTGTCATTTGGCGTAACATAAATCGCACTGACCTATGTAGTTATCTTTCATAAAACAACAACAGGAAATCAGACGCAACAGGAATATATTGTCAAGGTGGATTGAGTGACAATGGTGTGCCGAAACCCTAGGAATTCTCATCTCTATCTTTATTTTAATTACTTTTAATTGTTTCCTAATTTACATTGATCAACAAACATCTCTAAAATTTCAGATTTTCATCTAGCCTTTCGAAAGGTTGTGATTCGATCGCTCGAAGCATTGAACCAATATTCCCTGTGGATCGACCTCGTATATACTACTCGATAAGGATTGTGCGCTTGCAGTCCGAACCGATAGCATTTCCGAGTTTATAAATATTAAAAGAAACATTGCTCTCTTTTGAGTGATCAGCCACCTGTGGTGGAAGTCTCTTCTCATTCAGAATCCGAATCCGATCCTGAGTCTTATGAAGGTGATTCGGATTCTGGTCCTGATGATCCTTACGGTCCACACGGTCAGTTTGATGATCCCAAATTTTGGTTAAGGTTGAGAAGAAGCAAGAGAGTATATAGGAAAATGTAAACAAGAAAGGAGGCAAGCGAGCAAGATATTTCCCTGAAAAGAGAAAAAGGGGAGGCAATTAGTGAGAAAGAATAGTTTTTTAATTAGGGATAGAGACTTATATTGTTATATATTTTATGTTTTTGTTTTGGTATTAAGTGATGTATCCAGTAACTATTCCTATGTTATTAATATATGAAGTATTTTTATTTTTTATTCTCTTGAACTCTATTTTATTTAACATTTTTTGTGCTATTCACATTTTTGAACATTTACACTTTCCAAATTTGAATTTATGATGCATGTAAATAAGTTAAACAAAGCTTGTCTTAAACATTTATCAAACTTGGAAAAGTCCATTTGAGGACAGACAAGTATTAGTATTTGGTTTTAAATATTAGTTCAAATATCAAATATTAATAAAAAATATTTATATTTCAAACATTTATAGGTCAAATATCAAATATTAGTTCAAAATAATACATATAATAATTCATTATCACTTCAAATAATACAAAAAATAAGAAGTAAATTCACTTAATATTTTTAATTACTTTCTGCACGGACTTTTTTTTAATAATACGTGTAGAAGGGTCTTTCTACACGGACGTTCAACGTAAAAGTCCGTGTAGCTCTCCTTCATTCTACACGGTTGTTAGGTTAATATCCGTGTAGAAAGAGGGTTACAATATAATAAATGACTTGGCTCGCGCCGCTTCGAGTCCTTTGCCAATTTCACCTATCTATTTCTCGAAGGCCGAGTACCCTCGTTGCGATTTCTCCAAATGCTCAATCTTCCTCTCCAACTCAGATTGAAGAACTTCTCCCGGGAGGCTGCATGTGCCTGTTCTGCCTTCAGAGGAGGGAGAAATCTGAGTTGGGAGAGGAAGGTCGAGCATTTGGACAAATCGCTTGCTGTGGAGTTGTATTTCTAAAAAGAAAATGATCCCTATGAAGGTTTGGTACAGGAACTCAATGCTCAATTGCAAGTTTTCAAATATCTCGGATGCAAGTTGCAAAGAGTTTAGGGTTTAGATCTCTAGAAGGTGCTACATGGTCTTTTAAATAAAAGTCCGTGTAGAAATGGTAAGAGACACGGATGTTAAAATTAAAAAGGAGAGGCAATTAGTGAGAAAGAATAGTTTTTTAATTAGGGATAGATACTTATGTTTGTTATATATTTTATGTTTTTGTTTTGGTATTAAGTGATGATGTATTCAGTAACTATCCCTATGTTGAAATTAATATATGAAGTATTTTTATTTTTGTGCCCTTGAACACTATATTATTTAATTTCCAGTTACAAATTAAAACTTGAGAGTAGGTCCGATGAGCATTGGACCTACTCTGCTTACGATGGGCTTAATCACCGTCTATTTGCTTTAAAAGTCGTGCGGAATAGTTTAAAATTCGTTCGTATCTGTTTCAGTTTCCGTGCGGACATATCTTAAACTAGATCGGACGGTCCGGTGGGCATCGGACCTACTCCCTTCTCTTTAACTGAACATCTGTGTAGAAATGCAAAGCGAGCTACACGGACGTTTAATTAAAAGTCCGTGTAGAAAGGTATCGTACACGGATATTTAATTAAAAATCCGTGTAAAAAAGGTGAGGGAAAGTGAGGCGGGGAAAAGCCAACCTAGGCGAAATTTTTTGTAAAATTTGTTTTGAATTTTCGGGAGTCCCATCAGGGAGCTAAAGGAGGGAAATTCGAAAAAATTTATCCACATAGAGGAGGGATAGAAGGGCTTTCATAAACTCAAAGGTGACGTAATATATGTGGTTATATCCGACCGTCTAATCATTATGATGCACAAATATTAAAGGATCTTGTGCATCATCTAGAACCAGATCTAAACAGAAATATTATGTTACCTCAGAGAGGGCGGAAAATCTACCCACCACCTCCTAAATGAAGACATCAGGACCGTTCTTCGTTTATCGGACGGTCAACAAAGCTTGATATTTACTAATCACCTAATACATGTACAACAGTACATACGAAAATAATTCAAAAAATATATTTTTATTTTTTTTACATCTTATATGGCCAAATAATACTTATACATATTATTTTTATAAACTTTCATCATTGTATGTCCCTTCGAGTTGTAAAAATATTTTTGGACCGTTCATTTTCAAGCGGAAAATCAACGGTCGATCTGCAACGAAATCATTCCATATCTGTTTTAAAATGATCAAGGGAGAACATTGAATGTAACCAACATAAAAGTTTGGAAAATTTATTATGTATGAAGTTTGATCCAGCACGAAGTGTTTGTGGCCATCCGATATTTCAATCTTCAATGAACTAGATAGATGGGTAAATAAAAATAATTTTTGATCAAACTTTCACGGAAGACAAGAAATGCAATGCTCTTTGATTTGAACGGTCCCGATCAATCAACGGACTAACTATTTTTGTGCGTCTTCACAATCTCACAAGGCAAGAGTTTATGTTTCATGAAACATAAACTCTTGCCTTGTGAGATTGTGAAGACGCACAAAAATAGTTAGTCCGTTGATTGATCGGGACCGTTCAAATCAAAGATTACAGCCTTTAATCAAGTGCAGCAAATTTTGATGGAATTTTAACTTCATTTACCCATCCATCAAGCTGTATTATCTGAGATCTTTGAATTTTAACTTGTATTATCACAAAAATCACTCTAAAAAATACGTACATAACATAACATATGCAGCTTGGGTCCGATACCCATCGGACATGTATCTAGTGAGTTCGATGACCGTCCGATCTGCTTTAAGATCACGCCAGAACTTTCGCGTCTGCTTTAATTTGCGTGCGAACGAATCTTGAAATATATCGGACGGTAATAGACCCATCGAACTCACTTTGGGTCCGATGGGCATCGGACCCAAGCTGCTCTCGCACATAACATATTAAATCTTTTTCATCATCGTTGAACATAAAAGTAGGTCATCATCGTTGAGAAAAAGGTTTTATAATTCGTTCGTATTTGCTTACGATGGGTTTAATCACCGTCTATTTGCTTTAAAGGTCGTGCGGAATAGTTTAAAATTCGTTCGTATCTGTTTCAGTTTCCGTGCGGACATATCTTAAACTAGATCAGACGGTCCGGTGGGCATCGGACCTACTCCCTTCTCTTTAACTGAACATCTGTGTAGAAATGAAAAGCGAGCTACACGGACGTTTAATTAAAAGTCCGTGTAGAAAGGTATCGTACACGGATATTTAATTAAAAATCCGTGTAAAAAAGGTGAGGGAAAGTGAGGCGGGGAAAAGCCAACCTAGGCGAAAATTTTCGTAAAATTTGTTTTGAATTTTTGGGAGTCCCATCAGGGAGCTAAAGGAGGGAAATTCGAAAAAATTTATCCACATAGAGGAGGGATAGAAGGGCTTTCATAAACTCAAAGGTGACGTAATATATGTGGTTATATCCGACCGTCTAATCATTATGATGCACAAATATTAAAGGATCTTGTGCATCATCTAGAACCAGATCTAAACAGAAATATTATGTTACCTCAGAGAGGGCGGAAAATCTACCCACCACCTCCTAAATGAAGACATCAGGACCGTTCTTCGTTTATCGGACGGTCAACAAAGCTTGATATTTACTAATCACCTAATACATGTACAACAGTACATACGAAAATAATTCAAAAAATATATTTTTATTTTTTTTACATCTTATATGGCCAAATAATACTTATACATATTATTTTTATAAACTTTCATCATTGTATGTCCCTTCGAGTTGTAAAAATATTTTTGGACCGTTCATTTTCAAGCGGAAAATCAACGGTCGATCTGCAACGAAATCATTCCATATCTGTTTTAAAATGATCAAGGGAGAACATTGAATGTAACCAACATAAAAGTTTGGAAAATTTATTATGTATGAAGTTTGATCCAGCATGAAGTGTTGTGGCCATCCGATACTTCAATCTTCAATGAACTAGATAGATGGGTAAATAAAAATAATTTTTGATCAAACTTTCACGGAAGACAATAAATGCAATGCTCTTTGATTTGAACGGTCCCAATCAATCAACGGACTAACTATTTTTGTGCGTCTTCACAATCTCACAAGGCAAGAGATCTTTGAATTTTAACTTGATTTAACTTCATTTACCCATCCATCAAGCTGTATTATCTGAGATATTTGAATTTTAACTTGTATTATCACAAAAATCACTCTAAAAAACAGGGAGGAGCTTGGGTCCGATGCCCATCGGACCTACTTTCATGTTCAACGATGATGACTGTCCGATGTAATTTAAGATATGCGCGCACAGAAACTGAAACAGATACGATCGAATTTTAAACTTTCGCGCCATCTTTAATTTACGAGAACGGAGTGGGTCCGATGTTCAATTAAAGAGAACGGAGTAGGTCCGATGCCCATCGGACCTACTTTCATGTTCAACGATGATGACTGTTCGATGTAATTTACGATTGATTTCCGCCAGAACTTTCGCGCCATCTTTAATTTACGTGCGCACGGATCTTGAGATAGATCGGACGGTGGTAGAGCCCATCGAACTCACTTTGGGTCCAATGGGCATCGGACACAAGCTGCTCTCGTACATAACATATTAAAAGTAGGTCATCATCGTTGAAAAAAAGTATATCTGATTCGTTCGTATTTGCTTGCGATGGGTTTAATCACCTTCTATTTGCTTTAAAATTTGTGCGGAATCGTTTTAAAATTCGATCGTATCTGTTTCAGTTTCCGTGCGCGCATATCTTAAATTACATCGGACAGTCATCATTGTTGAACATGAAAGTAGGTCCGATGGGCATCGGACCTACTCCGTTCTCTTTAATTGAACATCCGTGTAGAAATGCTATGCGAGCTAGACGGACCTTTAATTAAACGTCCGTATAGAAAGGTATTCTTACACGGACGTTTAATTAAACATCCGTGTAAAAAGGTTTTTAATTTGCAATTCCCGGAAATTATTCTATGTTAAAGCTAGCTTTTGTAATTATTTTTGTAAAGTCCCCATAAATTATTTATTCTTCATATCAGGTAAGTGTTAATTTATGTTTTCAAATCAGATTATTTAGACAGCATTAAGTATTTTACTTAGAATCAAAGTTTTAAATATTAAAGGTTTTTAAGTAATAACCTTTGTAGTGTTTATATATTGTTGCATGTTGTTGTTTTGTGCTGCTAATTCATATCTATAAAAGTATTTATTTAGATAGCATGAAGTATTTAACAAAAAAGAAACTGTGTAAAAAAAAAATTGTTGATTAAAGAACAAAATATATTACATAAAGAAGGATCCCCATACATCGTACCAAAAGAAATGATCCTCATACATGTACCACAAATTTAAAAAAAAACTACAAAATAACTACAAAGCAAACAAAAAAAAAACTTAATTAAACTAGTTAGATGGTGGTGGCTGCCTTGGCCTTAGCTTCTAATCCAAGGGAAGAATGGTCTGGCTGGATTGCCCCTCCTTATGTAGGGCTTTGGTGGTGGGTGCCCCCTTGGGCTTCGCCGTGGCACACTTGAGGGGGGCCATGGCCATGTCCTCTTCACGTAGGGAGGAGGCATTTCGAAGCCGGGAGGGATTTCGAAGCTGGGAGGGACTGCGGGAACTTCGGCAGGGACTTCGAGAGGGACTTCGGGAGGGTTTGAGGGGGGCCGTGGCCCTGGCACATTTGACCCGGGTTGAGGAGATGGCACATTTGGTGGTGGGTGCCCCCTTGGGCTTCGCCGTGGCACACTTGAGGGGGGCCATGGCCATGTCACATTTGAGGGGGGCGGTGGCACGGCCATTTGAACATTCCAAATCTCAATCGGGGTTTCTCAGATTATATAGAATTTTGAAGAGTCGTTTCGTCTTCTCCTTAGAAATAATAAAAAGGCAACTTTTCGAATTCCGTCTTGGAATTGTTCAAATTAAACAAAACTTAAATAAATAATCTGATTTTTATACTTTTATCACGGACGTTTAATTACATGTCCGTGTATAATTGTAAATGACACGGACGTTTAATTAAACGGCCGTGTCTAAAGGTATTCGTGCACGAGTGTCGTTGCAATGTCCGAAAAGGTATAAACACGGATGTTAAAAAAAAGTCCGTGTCGAAAGAGTCTTTCTACACGGACTTTCTCATTAAAGTCCGTGTAGCTCTCCCTCATTCTACACGGTTGTTAAGTTAATATCCGTGTAGAGAGGGTCTTTCTAGACGGATATTTGATCAAATGTCCGTGTAGATCTTCTACTTCCTCTCTACACGGAGTTTAGTTCAAATGTCCGTGTATAAATGTGTTCCAACACAAATGAATTAAGTGAATTGTCCGTGTAGAACTAGGGTTACAACACATATTACGCGCCTGCTCTTCCAAATTTTTCATAACTTAGCTCGCGCCTTCAATTCTTTTCCAAACTTTTCGAAACTTAGCTCGCGCCGCTTCGAGTCCTTCTTCCCCACCTCACCTCGATTTCATCGCTTCTCCTGTCCAACCAACTCTCCGGTCCGACAACCTACCTCTTCTTTCTCGGGGAAACGCTCAACACCTCTATTGCGAAGAAATTTTGGTATAAAAGTTTTGGTATTTACTGCATGTATTTACTGTATTTACTTTGGTATTTATTGAAAAAGTTCTATTTTTTTTTATAGAACCATGTCGATTGAGAATGAGCACGTAGATATGATGGAAGAAGGCGAGCACCAAGCTGCTGCCCATCAGGTTCGGCCAAAAGGAAAAGAGGTCCGACAATGTGCGCGTCCACGTCCGAGGCAAAGCAACTGGACATCGAGTTCAGTAAAAATGGGTGTGCGAAGGGTACACGGTCGGCTGAGTACAAAAATTATGCGTGCACCACGGTGAAGCAAAAGGCAGACATCCTGGTAGAGAGATGGGATCACTTTTCGAAAGACCAAAAGAACGAGTGTGGGAACATTGTGAAGGTGAAGTACCTAACCAGTTAACATCCTTTTTTTAATTGTACATGAACTTAAATGCAGTAATTTGGGTGTCAATGCAGGCTCAGTGGAACATCCCGGATGACATCCCGGAGGTGGTAAAGGATAAGACTTTGAAGATAATGAATGAAGCTTGGAAGCAATTCAAAAGCACGCTGAGTACGGAATGGATGGATGAAGGTAAAAACCCGGTAGGATACTATCCTTGGCTGACTCAAGAGAAGTGGGAGAAGTTTGTGGAGATGAAGAGCACAGACGAGTTCAAGGTATGTAAATTCAGCAAAATTACTTTTTTTCCTTTATTGATTTGAATTATGTTGGTAAATGGTGTCCGAAATAGACACCCTGTTGCTGTTGTTCCAATCATATATAAATGTGAAATGGTGTTTATTTTGAATAACTGAATTAATATGAAGTTGAAATGGTGTTCCACTCACAACTTGTAATTTTTTTGTTTGCTGTTTAATTGGTTTGTTTACTTTTTAATAAATGAAAAATAGTAGTTAGGCTAATTTTTTTACTTAATTTGATGTGTGAAGAAAAAAAGGGAGGAGGGCAGGAGGATCATTGCAATGAACAAGTATCCGCACAAGTTGGGGTCGGGTGGTTACCAGGGTAAAAGGGAGGAGTGGGCTAAAATACTGGAGTTGAACAAAGACGTTGACTCACCCGTGGTTAGGATAAAAAATCCTAGGGCCCAAAATTAGACGTTGGCAAGGTCCGAGTTAACCACTGATGGGAGGATAGTACTACATCCCACGTTGCGACCCGTGGCTCAGAGAATGGTAAGAGTCGTTCGTTAGAACTATGTGTAATTCAAGCGTGTTAAAAACTTTGTGTACATCACTAATTCCTTTGCTATAACTAATTTTTCTATTCACAGTTGGAGGTGGAGGAGGAGGTCAATTCCGGTGCCCGGTCGGTCGAAAGGCAAGATGACTCCTTGTCCATAGCGCTCGGGAATCCAGAACACCCTGGTCTAGTAAGGGGCGTAGGTGCCTACAGGGGCTAGAAGGACGTATTCAATGGACCAAAACCTCGAAGTAAATCTCGTGCAAAAGTGAACAAAAACGAGATAGTTGCGCAGATACGCAAGGAGGTGAGTGACGAGTACGACGCAAAGATGGAGGAGTTGGAATCAAGGTTGCGTGCCGATTTTACAGCTATGGCGCAGCCAGCCGAGCAAGCACCTCCCACCCCGACGGGAGTTCGGCGAAGTAGTCAGGCATCCGGGACGTTCGGATACGATTTGAATCATCTAAAGGTAATCACTACTTGTTCATATTCTAAAGGCAATTACTACTTGTTGGACAATATTTCAATTTAAAAATAACTACTTGCATGAAATTGCAGGACGCCACAGCATGCGAACTCGTGCTGTAGGTCGGGAGTAAGCCTCTGATTGTTGCTAAGGGCATGGTACATCCAGCAACCGACAAAGTGCACAATGAGCAGCTACTTCCCGGCCATGCTGCCGTACAGATTGACAATGTCGTGGAGGGATGGGAGCGCGTACCTCTTCCTGTCCAAATATTTGAGAATGGCATGCTCTATGTCGAAGATGCCCGGCTGTCATTCGTGCAATGCCCAAGAATCAGATTATTTTGCATCAGGTAATGCATAAATAGTCAAGTTATTTTGTTACATTCAAAGCACTTCCTTTTCAAATACTTGAAAAATGTAAAAAATTTCGATACAGACAGTATGAGATGATGGTAGTCGCACGGAGGGCGTGATGTCACCGGTACGGAGGGACGAAGCAGAAGGACCTTCCCAAACAGTTGCTGACCATGCTGCCGGAGCAGCAGTTGCTGACCATGCTGCCGGACCAGCAGTTGCTGACCCTGCTGCCGGAGCAAACGCTAACACGGATGTTACGATACCTACACGGATGTGAATTATAAGTCTGTGTATAGTTACGATACCTACACGGATGTGATAAGTCCGTGTCAAAGCAAACGCTACTTTAAACAAAAGCCCGTGTATGTGCACAGAGAGCTACACGGATGCTTTTATATAGTCCGTGTATGGTAGTTAAGAGAACTTCACGGATATGAAACTAAACGTCCGTGTAAAACACAGTAATTCCACACCGTTGTTAAACAAACAACCGTGTAGAAATGAGTACAGATATTCTTTTATATAGTCCGTGTATGATAGTTAAGAATGCTTCATGGATATGAAGTTAAAAGACCGTGTAGAAAACAATAATTGACACGGTTGTTTAACAAAAACCCGTGTAGATCGTTTTCGGTGTCTACACTGATTATTTTATATTTGTCCGTGTACGATAGTTATGACAGGACACGGATATGAAATTAAACGTCCGTGTAGCTAGAGTAATTCGACACGGTTGTTCTGACCAATGTCCGTGCAGAACGAGTTCGGAGATACAAGGATTATTTTATTTTTTATTGATTTGTTAAGAGAGGAACACGGATATACAACTAAATGTCCGTGTAGATAAAGTAACCGACACGGATATTTAGTTGCATTGTCCGTGAATGAAGAGTAGTCGTACACGGTCGTTTACGTAATATCCGTTTTGCTCGGTTATATGGAGAGCGCCACAGGCAGGTGTATGTTCACGGCTGTTTATTTGGTAATCCGTGTAGAAAGCGTTAGATCTACACGGGTAAATATCCGTGTCTATAGAGGGTACCTTTTATACACCCTCAACTCATACACGGCAGGGAAATCCGTGTTGCTCTTCCGGTAATGTCCGTCTGCAATCTCTTTTTCTGTAGTAGTGGAGGTTTTAAGGATACATGAGAAATTAAGTCTTCTTGTGCAAACTCGCACTATTTATTAATTTCTGAAACATCTATATATTTATTTGGAATTGAATCTCAGATAATAAGAAGGCCACATGTTCCCAATTATTTTCTATGCGGATTGATTACTTTAATCGCTCTTGCCCCACAGAGCAAGCACTCTAACTCAAGCAACTATAATGTAGCCATGTGATTATTGACATATATAGAAATTTGAACCATTATTTGAGTAGATTTAGTGTATTTTCAAGTTCATTAAGCATCTTTGTGAACTCAACTCTATAATCTATTGAATTGACTTCAGATGACGAATTCAAACTGTTAAAATTCGTCTATCTTAACGAGTGATGTGTCTACATGCAAAAATTTTCAGCTTTCAAATTTATTTAGTATAAAGTCAAGCGGTCAAAATTAGAAGATTTATAAATTAATTTTAATGCATTTATTTTTTAGATTTTTTTTACCATTGACTGTATACAAAATTGGTTCGAAAATTTAAAATTTTTTCGCATGTAGACACATCACTTGTAAAGTAGGTGGATTTCAACGATCTGAATTTGTCGTTTTAGAGTTGAGTTTACAAGAAAACTTGATGAATTTTAGAACACCCTATTTCTACTACCATTACTTCGAGGAATAGCCAAATTTTATAAAAAGTCAATCAAATAATTCATTCAGAAGAAAAATATATATAAATATCTAAGGCATCTTTGACCCTTATCTGGTGCTGAACAACTTTCATTTATATGCTTTCTTAACATGCACTATCAAATCCCTAATTTTCTCTGATAATATGGAGTCCAATTCTTAATAAAATGTTAACAATCAATACTCCGTCATCGAAGCATTTACAAATTCTTTTTGTTGCTAATTAATTTGATCTTTTGTTAATGAGCTTAGACATTAAGCTCATTGCAACTTTTTCTCAAGAAAGTACATATATAGTATCTTATAAAGTAGTTAATAGCTGGATCGATCAGTTGTACTGTCTCAATGTTATGAACCTTTAATTCATACGTAGTAAAATTTACAATGAATTTAATTAACGACATATCAAATTAAATGACCTTTCATAATTCTTGAAGGCAGTCTTTAGTATACGGCCAATTGCAACTCATGGAGAACATGTATAGGTTTTTATATCCTTAATTATATGAACGTGGCATGCAGTCTTGGATAAGGAGCTTGCACAAATTAATACATATTAAATCCAGCTGTTCAGAGGCGCCACTTATATAATTTGTGCTTGTTATTTGTTTTCTTGAATGGTCTTTATCTGTTTATTTTAAAAATGATTTGTTATTTTATGCCGTCCTCATGATAGCTTATTTAAATTCATTACAATTCCCACCTCTGCTCATGATAACCCTTCAGTCGATGGCAATCCATCGATTTGCACTGATTCCCTATTTGTTTCCACCAAGGGCTCAGTTCCAGTCATTCCTACTTTATTCTCTCTTTCCTTTGTCGGCAGATCTATTGAAGTCAATTCATGAAATTCCTCATCTGATCTCCACTTCCCAGATTTCTCCAATTCATGAGTGCCTTGAGTTGCCACTCCTCCCTGTAACTTCATAAATTCTCTGCTCTTCCTGAAATTCGAGGCCAAACTAATAGATCGCAACACTCCCGGCTTCTACCCCTCGGAGTTCTCCAAATTTTCTTCTTTAACGTGCTTTTTCTTCAGGGGCAACTCAGTAATTTTACCCTCACGCTTTTTCTCATGCAACTCCTTGGCTGTCTTTAGTCTTGCCTGTGCAAATTCCATTGCCTCCTTCATGGCATCCAATTCAGACCCAAAACCTGGTGGAAGGGACTCACTTTTCGAAAATGTCTTTGGCCTTGATTTCAATTTCGGTTTCTCCCTCCTGTCAAGCTTCAAATTAGGCACGAAATCAAAATTTGGCGGCAAAGAATCACTTTTCAAAATTGTCTTTGGCTTCTCTTGCTGAGTCAATGGTGGCTGTTCAGCTTCTGTACTGAAATTCAAAACAGAAACAGATTTTTGCAATGTGTTTATTCTCTGCCTCTCATTTATTGAAGTTTTCGGGGCTGGAGGTGGCAAGTTTGCGGATCGGGTTAGGAGATTGACACCAGCTACATCCAAAAACGGAACACCATGTGAAACTTGTTCTTTGCTAGATATAGATTGACTATTCAAAGAGGATTTAGGGTTAGGTTTCACACTGCTTTCGTCAGTAACTGTATCCTCACTGACAACGAGATGTTCAGGTAATGGGTTGTTCTGTTCAATAACAAAAGTAAAACCCGTTTGGGGCTGAGGTACAGATGCAGTCGTGTGAAGCAATTCGTGGGCCCGGGTTCTGCTTGATGTGTTGTACTCCTTCGGGGTCTCGTCAGAAGCCACAGAGAAGTTTTCATCTTCCAAATATGGAATGCTATCCTCATTAGAGTACTCTTGGATAAATGCTGATGGGTCTATGGTCTGTGGGCCCGACCTACCCTTGACCGATGACCTAAAATTTTAAAAGAAAAATAAGAGGCAGATGAATTAATATATGCTAGACAATTTACAGGTGTTAAGTTTTCATGAAAAAGGCACTAACAAAATCCGAAAACACTTTATGGGCATATAGTTTTATTTTAAGTCTAATGAAACCTGAATTTTGGATTTCAGAAAATTTTAAATGTGTATACCGCATTGCATCGAGGTGTTTTAAGGACGGCACATATTGTTACCTGAGTATGGCAATCAATCAACCAAATCACCTTTACAAGGTAAATAATTAGATTACAGATAGAAAATGTATGATTCTCTAATATACATTTCGGGGGAGAACGCAATCAATTTTCAGCCTGCATGCAATACAAATACCAAAATCTGAAGGGTAAAAATGCAAAACATGTTTTTTGAATAGGAATTCCCGCGCGAAAATTATTTATAAATAAAAAAGACGCAGATCATTGGTAAACAAATACTTCAGCGGAAAATTTTGATTGACAATTTGTATTACAAACAAGATCAATAAAATTATGCATGCACATTTTCAGTCTAAAAACTGCCTTTTATTTTGAAACATGGAGAATAATAGGCAAATAAAATTTTCCCCTTAAAATTTAAACTGCAATTTACAACTTCTAAAAACAAGAGCTGCATATTAGGACCTTTCGGTAACAGTGATGACTAAATACAGCATTTAGTATGAATTTGTACAGTCCAAACTGCATTCAAGAGTCAAATGAAAAGGACCTACAACCTAGTATCTCACCAACAAGTTCTTAGCCAATTAAATAATACACCAAAAGAGTTTAAGCAAAAGACATAAATTAGCAATGCTAATTTCGTAATCTTCCTTTTTCGCCTCTTTTTTGGGTTTATTTCTTGTGCCTCCATGAAAATTATAAAAAGATTTCTGCTTTCTAACTCCTCAATAAACTAAATTCGAAAGAAATAATCAAATAATTTTTATATTTAACATAATTTCAGCAAAACTCAATTCTAAATTACATTACTTTCTTCGTACTTTGCTAAGTTTTCCACTATGAAAGTCTGAAAGCCAAATAAATCAAAAAAAGAAAAACCTCCCTCGTCAAATTGAAGCTTCCTTTAATTACACAGAAAACAAAACCCACAACCAAAATTAGTAAAAAGAAAAATAGAAACCAAACCTTCCATTAGCAGAAGCAAAATGCATGTCTATCTCTCCTTCATCACTTTCTCCCCTTCCAAACAGCTCCTCATATGGAACAGCAAAATCAGAGAAGTCGCATCTCCCAAAGATCTCCCCATACTCCACACCATTCATATTCTCCCCACTCGCACAATCCCAGCCGTCCATCTGCCCCGTTGGAAGATCAAGAAACAGGATGGAGCAAGAGACCGAGACGCCGCCAAACACCTCAGCGTAGTCGTCAGGTACGCCAGAGAACGGTACGGCGTGTCTAGGGGGTCCACCAAACACGTCATCGTAGTTCGTCGTTTGAGGAGGAGGCTTCTTGGCGCGGCGGCGCTGGTGGTGGTGGTGGCGCGATGCTGCTGTGCGGTGGCGGAGGGAGGTTTCCTCTAGTTCTTCCTCCATGGGAACCAGAGATTTCACACTTTACAGGAATTTTTCTAGGGTTTAAAGCAGTGGTTTTTTGGTTTTGGGTTTGTATAGAATGAGAAGAGAGAGGAGCAGAGGTGGGAATTGTTTTTTTCTATTTTTTTTTTTCAATTTTGGATGAGTGAAAAGCCAAAACTTCCAGTGGAGAATGGTGATATATATGGACCTCCGAGATGCAAGGTTCCATTGTGCTCCGTAATGGATTGCAGATGCACTGGCAAACAAACTGATATTAATGAAACATCCCACGCACCAAGTCAACTAATTAAAAAACCACAAGCTTACATATATAGGAAATGTACCATATAAAGACCATAACCTTTTCTATACTATAAAAATACAACTTGCAACTTGTATACTCAAAACATTCAAAAAATGGAGAAAGCCAAGTCAAAGATCTAAAAGGTGGATTTACTGGCGAGGCATAAGAGAGAATAAAATAGAAAATACAAACGGGTCGGGGAGGAGAGGAAGGGGTAAAATGGGTATTATGTACGAACTTCGGTGTTTCAACATTAATACTGGAGAGTTACATGGGCAAATAAGAATGAGTGAGGCTACGGTGCTATGCATAGCACCAATTGGGTCCGTGCTACGGCTCAAAATTTGACTTTTCAAAATTCTAACGGTCGATCCGAACCGTTCAACATGATTATAAAATGAATATGTACTTGCAAACCAAATTTTACATTTTTTCGAATTTTTTTACTATTTTTTCGAAAACCACTTGATCTGAACATTCTGGACCATCCAAAAACAGCCTATCTAAAAAAATAGTAAAAAAAATTCGAAAAAATGTAAAATTTGATTTGCAAGTACATATTCATTTTATAATCATGTTGAACGGTTCAGATCGACCGTTAGAATTTTGAAAAGTCAAATTTTGAGCCGTAGTACGGACCCAATCCGTGCTAATGCATAGCACCGTAGCCTCACTCAATAAGAATAGTTTGAAAAAGTTGAGAAACATATTTCTAGACTGATTAATTTAAAATATAATTTAAAATATATTCAAAGCATTCAAAGCACTCTTACTCGATCATGCTAATATAAAATATAGTTAATGAGTTCATTGAAAAAGAAACTTCACCCGTTAATTCGAGGAAGAGACAAATTGCATTTAAAATCGATCAAATAATTCAGATCAAAACAATATTTGACCTGATATATATTATAGAATGAAATGTTCCCAATCAATACTTCGTCAGCAAACCATTTGCCAATTCTTATTGTGGATAATTAATTTAATCTTTCACTATTGAGATTAAGCTCATTATAACTTTTTCTCAAAGAAATAAACATAATATATTTTGAAGTAGTTAATAGGAGGATCAGTTGTACTACGTACCTCAATGTTCTCAACCTTTGATACGTATTAAAATTTACACTGAATTTAGCAACAACTTAAATCATGACCTTTCTTAATTTTTATAGGCAGTCTTGTCACAACCCAACAACGGGGCCGACAACCCGCCGCACTCATCAGCGCAAGGCGATTTCTATCATTTTACAGAATCACATATATACATATACATTATCAATCACATATCTTGTGTTTTGTACCTGGAACCCACAAAGTGGATATATGAGAGATTGAAAATCTCCCAGTGCGGTATTCAGTTCCAGTCGAGTTATTCTAAGACCCAACCAACTAAACCAAACCAATACCGAGCATAATTATAAAAGAGCAACATTGATCATCAAGCCAAATAAATAATTCACAACATGAAATGCTCACATCCAAATAAAAGAAACAATACACACAAAGTAATAATAACTGAAACAAAATTCAATCTCTTTTCCATGCATATGATCTGATTTAGGTACCCAAATGCAATGATCATGAATCTTACTTAATACACAAATATTCTTGTAAAGAAATTCTTTTAACATTTCTATCTTGCGATCCAGATTCGACAATTTTCTGACTACGGGTCATGCGCTACCACGAATACGGCGCCTACACAATTTCTGTTATGCGCATAACCTGAAATTGTGCGCTTACCACGAATACGGCGCCTACATAACTGGATCACGCGCTACCACGAATACGGCGCCTACGCAATTTCTGTTATGCGCTTCCACGAATTAACGGCGCCTACATAACAGAAATTACGCGCTTACCACGAATACAGCGCCTACATGACCCCGGTCATGCGCTACCACGAAAAGACAGCGCCTACATGACCGGTCAAGTTTCCAAGTTCAATGTTCAATCAATACATTACCACGGTCATGCGCTACCACGAAAAGGCAGCGCCTACATGACCGGTCAAGTATCCATTACACATATGACTATATGTTATGCTTCATGAGAAATTATACTATGCATTCCTATCATGCATGCCACTGTTGACTTTAATCAATTACACATATGACTATATACTATGCTTCATGAGACTATGCATCCTTATCATGCCATCATTCACTTAAATCAAACTTATGATTCAATCAAATTATTTTATATCATGTCATGCATCAATTTTAGAAAAGTATGATCATGCTTCCTAAGGCATTTCATACATTCATATCATACAATTGAAAAACTATAACAACTATCTATAGTATGACAAACAAACTAGAAATCAACAAGCAATTATCAAGGCAATAACAATCAAGCAAACCAAATCACTACCATATATTAACCTTAAGATTACCAACAATTTACTTCTCTTAGGCATTTCACCGAACAGCTGATGTGCAGCAACACACCAGACCCGTACCAGTAATTTACTTCTCTTAGGCATTTCACCGAGCAGCTGGTGTGCAGCAATACACCAGACCCGTACCAGTGATGGTACAATAATCGCTCAATTAAATCACAATCATCAAGAAATCAACATGCGATCAAAAGCAAGCAAAGAAACCCACGAGCTTACAACAACAATTAAACAAGTTAGAAGGGGCTAGGAATAACTCGAAATCCGCACCTGTTAATGACGACACGACGTATCTCGAAATCAAGCCCGTTATTCTTGATCAACTACTTGAGTCATTCGACGAGTGGCCACAGGATCATGAGCAAGCGAGCAAGCAACCCGAGAAGATTCCTTCACCTAAAGTGTCTCCTTCTCCTCACCGCTTCGTTGGGCTGCCGACACTCCTTTCTCCTCTCTTGTCTCCATTGTTTTCTTCCCCATATCCCCTCTTTTTCTTTTCGTTAGTTTCTATGTTCCAGGGTATACTAGATGAGTGAAATCCCCCCAAATGAACGGTTCTCCAATATCCACCGATAAAAAGGAAATAATGAAATGAGGGGTAAAGCGGTTCCTTTAGAAAAAGTAAAGAATAAAATAAGAGTGAGCCTATGGTGCTATGCATAGCACAGATGGAGTCCGTGCTACGTCCAAAAATTTGACTTTTTAAAATTCTAATGGTCGATCCAACCGTTCAATGTGATAATCATATGAATATGTACTTGCAAACTAAATTTTATATTTTTTCGAATTTTTTTACTATTTTTTTAGATAGGTAGAAAAATCAGTGTTTTCTGAAATTCTGGACCATCAAAATTCTACCTATCTAAAAAAATAGTAAAAAAATTCGAAAAAATATAAAATTTAGTTTGCAAGTACATATTCATATGGTTATCACATTGAACGGTTGGATCGACCATTAGGATTTTAAAAAGTCAAATTTTTGGCCGTAGCACGGACTCCATCCGTGCTATGCATAGCACCATAGCCTCACTCATAAAATAATATAAACTCTCTCTCCGTATTTCCAATTTTGAAAAGTTAATATTTATTGAATAATAATAATAAATGGTGTTAGGTAAGAAAAGTGAGTTGTTAAGGTAGCTACATGTGTCCTTTTCATGCAAGTTATTTTATAAAAACGAATCACTAATTTTTATTCTTATCTAATAATTAGTAAGTTTTGCAATAAGCCCCTTATATCTTTCATAATAAAACATTGTCATTTAAATATTAAGATTCGAATTTTTTTACAAATTGTTCAAGAAATATTAAGATATTCCAAACTTAACTACAAACCTATATATTTACTTACGTGACTTTATGATCAATTAAGGACTAAATAGTTATTTTTTATTTATTAAAAGTTCAATGTGAATCTAAACATATTAGGACCTTATAATAAAAAATTTATTCAATGGCATGTTTTACTTTGTATCTAATAAAATTTTCAAATGTTCAAAATTGAGATGTTACAATACCAATGTAATAATTTTTTTCATCGATTATGTATTTTTACCTCATGTCAATTAATATTTCCTAGTATTTAAAAACTAGGCTGTTACAGTGGGACACCTACGTGACGTCCGTAGATTGATCGTGGCCATGTCGCGTGCACGACTGGGGCTGTACGTGTTCTGTCGGCGAGCCCTTTTTGAGCAGTGCTTTGAGTTGCAACCCACCTTCAGACTCCTATTACAGAGGCCAGATAAGCTCGGTTTGAATTTGGAAGAGACCACACCTTTTACTGATCGGCCGGTTGGAGTAACCGGCATGGTGCGGTTTGTGGAGGGGGTTGAGGATATGGAACAGCTTGCTAGTTTTAGAATGCATGAACTCTATCAGGTACTTTCTGACTCTTTAGTCATGCTGTCCTTTTTTTTTTTTTCTTTTTCTTTTTTCTCCAAAATAACACCTGTAAAAGTTTTGATCGATTATAGCCCATGGCCGTAGCATGATTTTGATCGAATAATGGTAAGTGTCACAAAATAGCTTCAAAAATTGTTCTATAAGCTGTGCTACAAGAAGACCATGTTTTAGTCATGCTGTCCTTTTTGAGTGAGGCTATATATATATGGTAATATGCATATTACAGATTGGTTCATACTATGGATTCATATTTTCGTTTTCAAAGTCCCAACAGTTGATGTGAACCGTCCAGCCTGATCTCCAAATGAAAATGTACTTGGAGACCAAATTGTACATTTTTTATTTTTTTACTATTTTTTGAGATAGAAAATCATTTGATCTTATGATTCTGGACCATCCTAAACTAATGAATTTCTACCAATAAAAATAGTAGAAAAAACTCTAAAAAATGTAAAATTTGGTCTCCAACTACATTGATATGGTCCATATGGAGATCACATTGAAAGGGTCGATCTGTAATATGCATATTATGATGGACCTACAAAATAACATCTGCAAAGCTTTTGCCGTTGATTTTGATCGATTAAAAGTGTCACAAAAAAGCTTTAAAAATTTGACAAGAAATAGTGTTTATTCTTTACAATTTGGCGAATTGTTCTATAACCCGAGCTTGCCATGTGTATGTACCGTATGACCTTAAATCTTTTCTTCATTTCTGTCTTTCAGATGCAAATGATGAACCAATACAGACCAGTTGAGGAACCTGACAACCAAAATGGTACTGACGAAGCGGGTCCCACAGAGAATGGGGTTCAAGATGTAGAGATGCCCCTTGCTTCCAGTGGGGAACCCAAACCTGAACCCGAACACGAACCCGATTCTGGTAGTGTCGCACAAGAAAATGATGCTTCTACAGATGATAGCAAAATGGAAGAATGAATTTTGTAACTATTTTTATGTATTCTTCTGAAATCTGAGCTAAAAAAAGAGGGGCCGGAGCAGGTGGTACATGGTTTAGCTCCGGTTGAGGGATTTTTAATCTCATTGTTTCGGTTTATAGCATGTTAGTTAACGTTAGGCATTGCTGAGATACTGTGCACAAATATTTAGCCGTTTTTGTAGCTTATAAATGGATATTGTTTTTAATTATCAATTGATTGTTTAAAGTACAAGCAGGCCTAAAAAGGGAAATAGTTTTCTTATTTTATTTTTTTTAGAACTCATTCTATATACGAGTTAGAAAAATGCTAGTTCATAAAGATTTCTGAATTATCATAATTGAAATTTTGAATCAATCAGAGCCTTTATAATTATAAAGTTGATAATTATAAAGTTCATAATCATTAGCATTTGATCACACCACAACATGTTATACAACACGCAAGCCCTGATTGTTTTGGGCCTTGTGCGGTTTGTGGGCTCAGCCCATTAGATTACTTTTAAATTTGATTTCCGACATTACTTTCAGATGATTCCCAAGTTCAACTAAGTTGATGATATTATTTACAGATTGAGGCTACGGTATTATGTATAGCACACTTTGATCCATAATATGGATGTATATCTTTATTTTCAAAGTTTAAATATTCGATCTGTACCGTTCAATATGATATCTAACTAAAAATGTGCTTGGATGCCAAATTTTACATTTTTTTTTTGTTTTTTTACTATTTATTTTTAATTATGTACAAAATCACTTGATCTAAAGATTCCGGACCATCCAAAAGTAGTGATTTTCTCCCTATATAAAAATATATTAAAAAAAATCGACAAAATGAAAAATTTGGACTTCAAGTACATTTCTATATGAAGATCATGATTAATGGTTCGGATTGACTTTCAAAATATGAAATATGAATCCGTAGTACGGACCGAAGAGCGCTATGCATAGTACTGTACTTCATATTTTATCCATCAGTAATTATCTTATATTATTCCGATTTTATGAGACCGTCTGAAACAACATTTATCTTATGTTATCAAACAAAATATTTAATGCTAGCAAATCCGTTTGTCAACAACAATATCTAATGCAATAAATTGAATGCTAGCAAATCCAGTGGGGAACCCGAAACATTATTTAATTCACTGAAAAATTAATTTCTGTAATTTAAAATTATTCTTGTAAAGCAATAGAAATTGGGAATATTTTCTTATAATTCTCATAGTTCAGTTCAGCACAAAAAATAAAATAATGATTTAGCAATATAATCAAAACAACAAATTTATAGCGAACTACACTAATTTAGTATATTTTTTTAATTAAGTTTGGATTATGTAGGAAGTAATTAAACCCAATTTGATTAAACAATAAATTATGTTCTTAAAAATTAGAAATACAAATTCTGTCCCAAATCATGCATTAATTTCTGATAACTTCTTTATTGGAAAAATAGTGAAAAAATAGTATGCAAATATTTTAAAAATCCTGTCAACAAATATTACTCGAATTCAAAATGATATACATATATTTTTAGATGATTTCTAAGAACATGCTTAGATTTATAGAAATTGAAATTAAGAAAATAATGGAAGAAATTATAAAGAAGCTAACAAAATATACAAATTAATTATTCAACATTTATCTTATTTTACTTGTAATAATTAGATAAATAATCATAAAAAAATTAACTCCTTTGGAATGAATACAATTACAATTATAAAAACTGAAAGTACATAACAATAGAAAATAAAACCTGAAAGTACATAACAATAGAAAATAAAAACTGAAAGTATATAACAATAGAAAATAAAAACTGAAAGTACATAACAATATAAAATAAAAACTGAAAGTACATAACAATAGAAAATAAAAACTGAACGTACATTACAAAAGAAAATTAAACCTAACAACCATTTCAATGGGAAAGGATGAAAAGCTGAAAAAAGGGAACTTAAAAAATTATAATGAGACTCAAATCTGACCGTTCGTCTCTAACCAGAGAGCGAATATGTAGGATTATGTGGTTTCTTCGTCTTGCATTTTTTCCTGTAGTTTCTTTAATAATGAATCTGATGCCCTGCTCAACATAAGCCATATATACAATAATTAAGAGTAGTTGAATAAATTACAACAAAAATAATGAAAAAGTGATGACAATCGAAAATAAAGCCTTGCTGCCATGCAAAGTAATATGAACAAATCTAGATGGGATACGATGACAATCGAATTAAATCTGTAAAACATTATTACAAAAAATTAAAGATGCATGAGATTTTACCTTATACGCACAGATGGGATATGCTTAATTTTGTGTACATCTTTTCCTTGCATTTGCATACCTTCCCAGAGCTCACGTGAGGGCAAATCAACTGTAAGTTCTTGAAGAGTCCGCACCTTTTGTAGCTCGGGAAGTACGTGCAGCTTTTCACAATAACGGATATGGAGGTGACAAAGGATGGGCATAGCTCCCTCTTTTATGTCCCAATGATGTAGGTTGGGCAGCGAATAAAGCTTCAGTTTTTCGAGGTTAGGAAACCCACCGGTTGAACATATCAACTCTGTTCCCACATATGAGTACCTACATAAATAAAGTATCCTGAGGCTCTGCAGCCTCTCCAATACAGGCATTGGATCTTCCTGGAGTATAGAATCTATGAGCTGCAATTTGGTGAGATTTGTTGGGAACATCTCAACACTTGGAACACATATATTTCTTTCCCATTCTCCCCACAGAAATAGTTTTTGTATCTTTGCATGACAAGGTAAGTCTTTTGTGCCACCAAATGGTAGAAACCCATATATTCCAATAGAGAGGTAGACCAATTGTTCTGTCCTTCTCAGCACACTCTTGAGGTTTTGCCACCCTTTTATAGCCCTTCCATTATCTAGATTACCCTTAATGAAAATCACTAACGTACGCAAGTTGATACAAAATTCTAATTCAACAGCTGATTCTATGTGTATCTTCACATCCATAATTGTTTGTAGATTTGTATGCTTATCCCATTTTAATGGTAATAAGACATCCAAGCTACCATATACATGTCTTAGAGTTGGGATTACGCCATCACACAAATCTAGTGTGTTTGTTCGATCTACTTCCGATCCATTTAAATCAATGGTTTCTATATTATAGAAGGAAAACTTCTTAAATATATCATGTGGAATACGGCAGTCTCTTAACCCCAAGTACCTCAAGTGTATCAAGCCCTTCGGCCACTGTCTCCGAGTAAATGTGGCCATATTAACACTCTGCAAGGTTAACACTCTAAGTAATCTAAAGCCACTATAATTTAGTAGTCCAAAGCCACTATTATTAGATGAATATTGCCCAAAACCAAAACAGAGTAAAGAACGAGTGTTTTCTGAATAAATGCCATCCTCCGTGGGAGTGCAAAATTGCAGTGCCACACGGCGTGGCTTGCTGACAGCTAGATTGTTAACATCTTCTTCTTTTGAGAATACAGTGAAGAAGTTCTCATCCTTAGCTTTGCGGATAGCCAAGTCCCGTAGAAGATCGTGCATACTGCAGTATTTGTAGTAGCCGTTCCAAGATTTTTTAGTAACTTGAATCAAGCACCTACAACAGTATTTTTCATACAAATTGACATTAAAGAAGAATGGAAATATTTATTTATGAATAATAGGTATTTCTTAAGTCAAATTAATATGAAAAATAATAAACGCTCGAATATATCTTTCATCCAAAGAAAGTTTAAATAAATGACGAACGCTTGGCTAAATAGCCGATGGTGCAGTTACAGAAATATAAAATATATTTAGGCACCTCGAAATGTTGAAATTATTATTTTTAAAAATTCTTACTCGGCTAATATATTAAGTTGCATATAAATTTGTTCTGAGTCGATCTATTAAGTTGCATTATATACTACACATTACATATTAAGTTACTACGGAGCCTATTGACAAAAATTTCCATAAATACTACTATCTAAATAACAAATTATTTTCATATATACTACTATCTAAATATCAAACTGTTTCTCTTACCGTCAGACTTTCTCTCTATTTATTGTGTACGGAAGTTTTATTTTTTATTGAAGTTTTGTAGGTAAGTATAATTGAATTTATATGTTTGACAATCTGATCCAATCATACTAATTGAATTTATAGGTTTGATAATTGAATTACATCGACAAAAGCATAATTTGCAAAATAAGAAATTACAATATTAGCTTTGGTTACAAATAAAATATTTTAATTGTCTTTTTTAAAATTATATTGACGGTAATAAATTAGTTATTATTTTTCTACAATATTTATTGTTGTTAGAAATTAGTAGATAAATCAATTTTTTGAACTGAATTTTCTCTGTATCTAATTATTTAGATACATTTTTGGGAAAAATAACATTTTTCTTTGATGATGAAATTTATAGCCAGTCAAGTCAATGAAGCGGTGAATGAAAATGAAGACTTTAATAAGACCATGAAGAATAACGTTACTACGTACTATGCTTAATTTAAATGAATTTTTTAATTTTAAAGTGGTCAGTCAATTATTAGAATACTAATAAAGTGTTGATTAAAAACTCTGTTTGAGATTCTATTGTTAAAATAATATTTCTACGAGTAATGACTTTTGCTTTTTATGGTATGGTTTTGACATTATTTTTTTTATTTCCTTCTATGTTTTATGATTCAAAAGGATATCTACAAAAATATGACTTTTAATCTTGTAAGTCACAACTCATTAATCACAGTTCGTGATATTACTCGTTAGTTACCAATTTAAAATTTAAATATTTTAAAGCGATATCGAACAAATTTGACAAAAGGAAGAGGCTCCATATTTTGCTTTATTTAATTCCTTTGTAAAACAAAACACAAGATGGTGAAAATCAAAATTTTCTCTTACCTCAGCATTGCCTGAGATAAAAAAAAAATATGTTTTTAAAATAACATGTAATTTTCAGTAAACTAACTGAAACTAACTTGTTGTAGTATACGAAAATCGGCCTTCAGTCTATTAGCAAAACACAGTACTATGTGGGAAGTTGCAAGTTCAAAATCCGAATGGATATGTATATTGATATTTTGAAGATAAAAAGATGTAGACATATCACCAAAACTAATTAGCCAGTACTTACGCACTTGTTTTTAAATTATTTTTAAAAAATATCGGGTTATTTTGGTGCTTCACTGTTTTTAATTTTTTATTTGTTACCTTAGTGCTTCACTCTTGTTCGGATGAAGGGAAGAGGAAGAGTAAGACAAGAGAGAAAATTCATTAATAGGTTTTTTTGGATTGAAAATTTAATAGACGAGTAAGGGTATTCTTTGAACTTATTGTAGTTTTCTATGTTTATATTTTTATTTTTTTACTCTTCAAATTATAGTGATGGAAGAAAGACAAGATCAATTAAATAAGAGAATGAAAAAAATAGTATCTTACCTCATATCCTTCACCTCCCTTTTTCTTCACCTCCTTTGAACTAAACATGTTGTTAGTTGCACGGGTAGCTGTCGACCTTGTCAATTTTATGTTTTTATTATTAATTTTGTAAGCCAATTAATTAATGTTAGTATGTATGCAGATCTCTTCCTCGTTAATATTAAACTATATATGAATATATTATTGTAATTTTTCAAAAAAAAATCTTAGTAAAAATATAATTTTTATATAATATATTGGTTTAGACAAAGGGAAGCTTAAGTGCCACCCATGTACTTGACTCCTGCATACACCTTACGCATGCTCCATATATCTACTTATCTCGATATCAAACTTATAACTATGTTCATGACAATAATGCAACGTTATATCTAGTTCTATGAAACATTGAGAAACAACAAAATATCTATTATTAAATCTTTTTGTAACAAATAATTTGTTGCCTAAAAGTCTGTAATTGACTTCCACCATTTCTTCAACAATTAACGATGATATATTGTTGTATTTTTTCTAAGTTAAACTTAATTTTAATTCCTTTCAGCGAGAACCAGAACATTCTAAATACTGAGGACACTATCTCACGATGTGGCACATGTATGCAACAAAGATACAAATTTATTTGATATTAATTATCATTGGAAATTACTTTTTTTTACCTGGGGAATATAGGAGGTAAAAAGGAGATCATGCCTGTACCGAGCATTGATTAAATTTAGGGGGAGTTGTTTGAGAGGAATTTTATCATTGTTAATATAGGAGCATTAATTATCATTGGAAATTTAGGGGGAGTTGTTTGAGAGGAATTTTGGAAGAGTTATTAAATCTGGTGTGAATGTGATCAGACTGGGCTGGACCAACAACACAACAGGACTTCTTATATACGTGATATGTACCGAAATTTTTATTCATAAGAAAATAAAAAAAATATTAAAAATAGGAGTTGGTGCGCAGAAAGTTTTAAAAATGGAAAGGCAGTAACGAGCCTTGGCGTTCCTACGGGACGCCATGGCACATCTCAACACCATGAAAAAAATGAAAAAAAAAATAAATCGAAGTGGGACGCCATGGTACATCTCAACACCGGAAAAAAGGAAAAAAAAAAGAAAAAAAAAGTGGGCCGCCATTGCCTAGCCCAACCAAAGAAACAAAAATGGGCAAAGGTTGGGATACACCGCATGTTTTTTTTCGTTTCTTTGGTTGGGCTGGTGCCATGGCGGCCCACTTTTTTTTTCTTTTTTCCGGTGTTAAGATGTGTCATGGCATCCCACTTAGAAATGTTTTTTTTTGTTTTTTTCCCGGTGTTGAGATGTGCCATGTCGTCCCTCGTGACCGCCTTCCCATTTTTAAAATTCCCGAATAGCATTTCTTATTTTTAATATTTTTTTTCCATTTTCTTATGAATAAAATTTTTGGTGATAAGTACCATAAAAAATATAAGTGAGAAGAGATTACCTTTGCACTAGGTCTTCAAGGCATTTCTTAGCTCTATCCTCTATTGTTCCAGCTCCATCTTTCGGTATGAATCCTTCTGCCATCCACATTCTTGTAACGTGCTCTCCCGAAATCTTATAATCTTCGGGAAAACAAGCAAAATAAAGAAAACATGGTTTGAGTTCGTAAGGCAAGTCTTCATAACTCCTGGCTAGGACCTGCGAGCACTTCTTCCCATCTTCGTCATGCCAATCCAGGGTTTCCTCCATTGTTGTCCAGGCAGGGTAGTTGCGCTTTCTTGACAGGATACCGCCTAGCACAACTAATGCTAAGGGTAGCCCACCACATTTTTTTGTTAATCTTTTGGCAACTTCCAAGAGATCAAGAGGGTAATTCTCAGGTTGTATGGGTTGTTGGAAAGCCTTTCTGAAAAGGAGAGCTAGACTATCATTGGAATTTAGGTAACTGAGTTGATACGGTTCTGTATTGCAATCTGCGGCGGTAGCAACATCTTCGAATCTGCTGGTAATTATTATGCGACTCATGTTGTTCGGATCAGGTATTGCTATTTTCAGTTGCTCCCAAACTTCAGTCGTCCACACATCATCTAGAATAATTAAGTACCTTTTGTCTCTCAAGGTGCTCTTAATTTTCACCGGTAAATCATCATCTGTCAGAGGTGGATTTTGATTTCTCATTTCAGGTTCGATTAAGTAAAGGATTTCTCTGAAGAGATCATTTAAATTGAACTTCTGGGAAATGGACAGCCATGCGAGACGATCGAATTGGTCCTCCAAGTCCACGCTGTGGTTAAAAGAAATGAATGTGTTACATTAAAAAAAAAAAGCTTCAGCAAGAGAAATTTTTATTGGAGATCTGATCTATGATAACTCGATTCATAGATGGGGCGGTAGCACAGTTGGCTAGGAGAAAAAGTCCTGAGAGGGACTGTGCTGGTTACCCAAAGATCGTGAGTTTGAGCATACATATTACGGTGATTTTTTGCAATTCATCAGAATATTTTCTTGATCTGCTCAAGCTACAAAGCAATCCCTTTATATAACCCATTGCCATGAATTCCTCTCATATACTAAATTATATAAGTTTCTATTGAACGAACAGGCTGGATTTTGTTCATCATTAAATTAAAAAAACGTATCAGGTTGCTCTAGGTAACAATTACATACTAGGTATTGAATATTGATTGCTAATAGTAATGAATAATTCATGATAAAATCTCCCAAACTTTACAAGATTAGATCGAAGAATTGAAGTATTTCATCACTTGTTGAGAAGGAAGAAATCTAAATGAACAAAGGATTAAATTTGGACAGTTGACTTCTTAACAACCAGTTGGTTTCGGATTAAGCAATTCTCTTGTTATATTTATATTCAACAAAAATTGACGCAATTTATATAAAAACATGGTTTCAAATTAAGAGAGAAAATACACCTTTTGTATATTTTTTGGGCTAAGGTGGTCTTGCCTAGGCCACCAGTACCCACAATCGAGAGCACCATGCGCCTCGAAATGCTTCTATCAAGCAGCCGGTTGATTATCTTGCGCTTGTCATCCTCAAGGCCAACAACTTCTGAGTCATCAAAAGCAAAAGGTTTTGTCGGCCTAAAAGATAGTTGGTGCTGACTATTTTCTTCACCACCAGCACCAAGATCCTTAATCCCCAAGTTAATTCGCAGCTCGTAAATCTTTTTGAGTTCCACAGTGATTTCTTCAAGTTGGCCCCTCAGCTTCCGCTTGTTAATTTTATAGATTTTTTTTATCCCCATTGGAATTTTACTGTACCAGTGGGAACTTTTCTGACGGTTTTCTTCTATCTCAACCAGGAAGGTATCAATCACATCTTCTATTCTGTGGGCCATGTGTCTGATCTGGTTAACCCACTGTTTTACCAATTCATCTCTGTTACTCTTGGAATCGGCATCTTTTAGAAAAGCTTTGATGAAGCCAAGCTCCAACTGCATCTGCTTGATCTGCCCACTCACAGCGTGCAGTTCCTGAGCTTTCTTCAGCAAGGCATCAGCAAGCTTTTCCAACACATACCCAACAGCTGCCTCTGCCATGTTTTTATTGTTGGAAGTTGGAAAGTGTTTTTCTGGTTTTTTGTTGGGATGGGTGGGGGGTTGGGTTCAAAGGGGGATGATTGGTAGAGCAGGTTGAGTGGATAATTTATAGAGAGGGCTTGGCTCAAGTTCAAATTTTGACAAATGACTTGTTGTTTGAGAGCAATTAAAACGAGAAGCATATATAGATAGGAAATGTACCATATATAAATAGAAGTTGCAACTTAAATACTCAAAAAGTACAATAATGGAGAAAGCGAAGTCAAAGATCTAAAGGGTGCCTTTACTGGAGAGGCATAAGAGAGAAGAATTAACAAAAAAAGATTATTTTAGTGAAACAGATGGGGGAGGAGAGGACGGGCCGGGTTAAACGGGCATTACAAACTTCAATGTTTTAACCTTAATACTGGAGAGTTTACATGGGAAAATAAAAATATTTTAAAAAAAAATTGAGAAACATATTTGTTACAATAAAAACTAGGAGATATAAGAAATTAGACAAGATTTTAAGTCTTTTCTTTCGTTCAGAACAAACAAGCTAGGTTCACCTTCATCAAATACTTATATGTATCGCTTTAAATGCTTGCTTAAACTCACACTACTACAAAAATGTTAACCATACACGGCATATCATACATGGATGCAAGAAAAATCCAAAAAAATAGTGTCAAAGGAGTAGGCGCTCGCGCGAAAATGAGCTCCACCATACACACACAGTTAATTAAATAAATATGTATAAACAATGTATCGACATTTATACACGGTTTCTTGTTAAAATCCGTGTAAAAAAGTACCAACATTTATACACGGTTTCTTGACAAGAATCGGGCATACCTTTGATGAGAATTAAAATCTTGGTAAACTTAATTTATTAGATTTTAAGAAACTCAAGCATCTTAGAGTATCAAGGTGGAGTAATTGAATTGTGAGGTGAATCAAGGTTGATCAAAGTATGTCTAGAGTATGTTAAAAAAAATATTACGCGAGTTTTTAAAATTTGACAAGATCATGCAAGTTTTTTATATTAGGATCATACTAGAAATTTTGATTAGTTTAGTACCGGACCGAGACTTAAGTTAAGATTTTTGCTTGAGTAGGACAAGCAAGATTTAACTTTGAGGGATTTTGACAATCCTCAAATACATATATGTATTTGGCTAGAGTTTCTGGTATAGAACAATACCAATTTCTTAGTATTTACAATACTTTATCTTTATTTTAGTTTAGATTCCTTTAAAGTTCAAGTTATTGTCTAGATTTGTGTTAATTAGTTTTTTAACCATATATAGTCGTCTTTTCTGTAGTAATGTCACTCTATTTTTTAATTTCTGAGATGTGTGTATATTTGTTTGGAATTGAATCCCAAATAATAAGGAGACCACATGTTCCTGATATCTACCCCCTCGGTAACCACATTTAATTTCTCAATTATATTTTGTGCTAATTAAGTTAACCTTTCTTGTCCAACTGTCCAAGAATGCTTAATTATATAATATGTAGTTATTCGAGATCATTGAAAAAGAAACTTCACCCCTTACTTTGAGGAAGAGACAAATTGCACAAATAGTCAATCCAATAATTCAGATCAGAACATTGTAAATATATTAGCACTTTAACCATATATCTTAGATAATTATGACCACATTTAAAAAAAAAAATAGGAGTCATATTTCTATTTTATTAGTCGCAATTGATTACATTGTTTATTTAGAGTTTTGAGAAATAATTCAATTATGAGCACATTTTAAACTGCTTCTAACCCTCATCCGGTGTTGAACATCTTTCATCTTTATGCTTTCTTAACGTGCGCTCTTTCAAAACCCTAATTTTCTCCGATAACATGGAGCTCCAATTCTTAATTAAATGTTCCCAATCAATAATTAATACGCTGCCATCAAGCCATTAGTTTGCTCATAGTAACTTAATTTTTCTCAAAAAATTATACATATTATCTTATAAAATAGTTAATTGCAGGATCAGTTGTACTGTCTCTAATGTTATCATCATTTCAGTTGTACTGTCTCTAATGTTATCATCATTTCGTAAGTACCACAATTTACACATAATAAACGACATATCAAATGACATTAAATTGAAAGCGCCAAACAGGACCAGATGAAAAGCCCCTTTCATTAATTTGACTTCCGATTAAACGACCTTTCATAATTTTTCAAGGCATTCTTTAGTATACATAATTTTTCAAGGCATTCTTTAGTATACGTAGGGCCTATATATTACAAATCATGGAGAACATGTAGAGGTTCATAATATTTTTTAATTTGATGTCTTGGTAATATTCAATTCAAAATTTCATCTTTTAATCAAAATCGTTGGCAGATCGGGACAGCTATGATAGATGTGTGGATTAATATTTTTAAAATTTTCAAATATGGCCAGCGTTTTTAGTACAATTTGCCAAATTTGTCTATGATAGATGAGATCTAGATGTGACAGGTCAATGGTTCTTGAGTACGATTTCATTGCATTAAAATAATTTTATCATGGAATATTAGTTCTTGGTGTTATAAAAAATTTCATTCCAATATATTTGCAATCTGCAATTAATTTTGTCCTTACAATAATTACGACTATTGCAATTATAATTTGATCAAACGATGTGATAATAAATTATTATATGCAAATATATAATTGTTTTTGTGAATTTAACACAACTAAATAATAATATTAATAATAATAAAAATAATAACAGCTAATAATAATAATAATAATAATAATAATAATAATGTTTTGCAACGGAAATATATAATTACAACTTGAGTATTTCCTTTCGTAAAGATTGGAAGTCAATCCATTTAACTGTTTAATATCTATAAAGAGTCTTCTATGCGGATTTCGTACCTGTAATATTTTGTCTTTTCCACTAGATTAAAGGTTGATTCTCAACTAAATTAAATTGTTGAAAAAAAGACATTATTTCCCGGTAAAACAACAATGTTTGTTAGCCATATTACATTCTTGTTTAGTACACATGACAGCTGGGTACAGATTTGCAACCTAATTAAACTCCACCGAAACAACTGAATTAAACAAATGAACTAGACCTAGAGATCTGCCATTGAGTTGACTAGTGAATTAAATATAGAAATAAGCAGCTGGATGCATCTCAGATCTACCTCGAGCATGGCTTCCTATGTGGTTGAATTATTGACACCACGTGAATGCTTGGTTTCTTTGAAGATATCTACCTTATTCTCTGCCGCGCAGACTGCATGCTGCATGATGTATACCTCCTTTTGAAAATTGATGCACCACGCTGATAAATTTTTTAAAATTTATGCAACAGAGAAGATGGTACCTATTTCAGTAAACATAAGTTTTGCCCAAGCATCTAAGACTAAGAGTACCACATATCCGAACATATTTACAAGCATGAACATGAACATGATCAAATTAACTTAATGCAAGTTAATTTCACTGTTCATAAACCATTTAAATTTTTACAGTACAAAATTTAAAGGGATCTAATGGAATATCGACAAATTAATATAAATGGTTAACAACATTTTTTATTTTTTTTTATATATTTAAAATTTTACTTCATTGAGAAAGAATTGTTAAAATTATTTAGTTAAGCTGTTAGTTAATGAATAATCAAGCAATATTATAAAACAAAATGTGAGTCGATAGATTTTAGTTTTATATATAATGAGATAGTTTCTGTATAATTGATTTATTGCTCAACTAGCAATTTCTATCTTTACTTCACATTTCTTGTAGCACATGACATGCATGGTTTCATACAGGTACGATTTAATATTTACAACATCGATCTTTGTTTTATAAATTGTTTACTTTAATGGAGAATCTCACAGCTGTGGGAGCAAGATCCACAGTTCACTCCTCGAGATCATTAATTAGCTGCTAATTGTCGTCTTCTTGCGTGAACTAATAGGGTAGTAATTGTGTCTAGGTACCCCATATTTTTGCTTCAAAGGGAGCAGATCGATGACGTGGGAGACATCCAGCCGTTGGTAATAGGATAGATCGAAGAGTTTGAAATTAGTCAAGTGACCGGATTGGATAGACTTTTAGCTTCATGCAGCACACTAACCACCTGTACAACTGTTTTTATTCTATAGATCATGTGCTGCATGAAGTTAAAACTACTCTGTTAACAGAAAATTTCATCAAGATCCAGTTGAATCAGTTTAAATGTAATAATTAATATTCGGTCTGGATGCTTTATTATTCAGTTTAAATATTTTCGCTGGAGTTTTCTTGTGTAGCAGATTTATGCTTCCTTCTGTTTACAAATCCTATAATTCCTCAAGCTGAAAAATCAATTTATACTTATTTTAGTTCATTTGTGTTGATTTCGCAACAAAAGGAAATTGAAATGTTATAGAATGGGAGCATATATAAATGTATGGTTTGTCCAGTAGAAACCGTGCCACAATTGATCAACTATATATACTTCACTTAACAAGGATGGCAATAAAAACACGCCAAGTACAGTAGTACATGGTACTTCTAGCTAGGCGGGCATCAAATGAAATAAAAGGATGGACAACAAAAAGGTACATACATGCAGCTGCATGCCCATGATGTTTGTTAGCCATATCATATTCTTGTTTAGTACACATGACAGCTCGGTACAGATATGCAACCTAAACTCGACCGAATCAACTAAATTAAACAAATGAAGTAGACCTCGAGATCTGCCATTGATTTGACTAGTGAAATAAATATACAAATAAGCAGCTGGCAATGCTTGGTTTGACTACAATGGATGCATCTGAGATCTACCTCGAGCATGGCTTCCTATGTGGTTGAATTATTCACACCACGTGAATGCTTGGTTTCTTTGAAGATAACTACCTTATTCTCTACCGCGCAGAATACATGCTGCATGATGTATAACTCCAACATAACCATATTTTTAATGAACAGATGCTAACAAAAAAAATATCTATCTCTACATATATATGATTCTAAAACAGACAGATAAAAAAATACAAATACGGATAATTATCTGTGTCTGTATCCAAGTCTACACTGACGGACATCCGAATAATTGAAAACATACGGTTACGGATAATTATCTGTATCTGTATCCGCTTATGAAACCGAAAGCATATATGTATCCATATCCGCATAAATCATATCCGAATACGTATTCGAATATTGCAAATCTACAAAAATTCATATAAATATCCGGATAAGGACGTATAATTTCCTATCTGTTTGCACCCCTAAATACAGAACGGTTTTCCTAAACTCCACCAATGTAAATCAAAATAGGTACTGTTCTTTGACCGGTGTTGAATGTACATTATGTAGTTGTGTAATATACAATTAATCTATAAGAAAAACAACTTGCAACTTGTATACTCAAAACATTCAAAAATGGTGAAAGCGAATTCCAAGATCTAAAAGGTGGATTTACTGGCGAGGCATAAGAGAGAATAAAATAGAAAATACAAACGGGTCGGGGAGGAGAGGAAGGAGTAAAATGGGTATTGCGTATGAACTTTAATGTTTCAACATTAATACCGGAGAGTTACATGGGCAAATAAGAATAGTTTGAAAAAGTTGAGAAGCATATTTGCTATAATAAAATCTAGATTGAGAAATAAGAAAACTAGAGGAATTTAAAGGATACATGTCATAGCTCGATGGATCCGTTGGAGGGATATAGGTGGAAAAGCAGATGGTGCATGGACATTAAGTCTAATTCATGAGGAAATTAAAAACAAGCTAGGTCAACCTAAACCAAACCAAGCACTAATAGCTATATGTGTTCGTACCGATGTTAAAATTAAGACATAATAAATTTCAGCCAATAAAAATTAAGACAATTATTCAGGATGTAAAAAATAAATGACAACCGTATATATGTGTGTGTAATTCTGGACTCGTATATATTTTGTTATTACATTAAATTTGATCTTATTCACGAACAGTGTGATCGTATTGATTAAAATCATACTCGCTGATTCCACGTCGCAGGGGAGGAGTTGTCGTACCCATCGCACGACTTGCGTTGCTGCGATCGACGGGCAAGTTTAGATATCATAATTCATACATATACATAGTATTAGTACTGGTCCCAATGCAAGCATGTAATCAGCAGTGTTGTAAATAACGGTATGTGCTCGTCGAACCGACAGAATACCGCCAAGCGATTAATTGGTATGCGACCAGTTAATCGGTATTATACGGACGATTAATTGTTTTCATAAAAAATAATATATATTTATTATTTATTAAAAATAAATAATTTATTTCATCAAACTTATGAAATAAACTTAATTTAACTTAGTTCCATTATTATAACATCATATATATCTCGGAGAGCTTTATCAACTCACAAGGAAAAATTAAAGCAACGGATTTTATTTCTTCCTAAAGAAACCTTTGTTGTAATTGTAATCCATCAAAATTTTAACATATCTATTTTTTTTTTTCATTATTTGCTGCCTGGTTGTTAACCTTGGCTATAGGTAATATTGATTTAACTTCTATTTTTCATTTTTTTTGTATTATTGAACAAGTTTTTAAATTGAGATCTTGAAATCACTTTATATATTTAGATCATTTGATTGGATTCATGGTCTACGAGCAACAAAAAAAATTGAAAAATTATATATGTCCAAACTGATAGAGGTTGTTTACATCAGCGAAGAGACAATGAATACATTCTAATTGAAGTTGCATGATAGTTCGTAAACTTGGAATCATTTATGGCATGAATATAAGACCTAGTGATACTCCTGCCAACCTCTAGCAAATAAAATCTGAAAAATCAACCCTTTTATCCCTCAGGATCTTATGATCAGAATTAAGCTTCTAAAACTGGTTAGAATAATAATCTCATAACAGTCGTCAATATAATTTGTAAATTTGGAAATCAATCTATTGAACTGTGATCTATCCTTTATGTGCATTATGCACATGAGCATGATCAAATTAAATTAATGCAAGTTAATTTCACTGTTCATAAACCATTTAAATTTTTACAGTACAAAATTTAAAGGGATCTAATGGAATATCGACAATTATAGATGGTTAACAACATTTTTTTTATTTTTTTATATATTTAAAATTTTACTTCATTAAGAAAGAATTGTTAAAATTGTTTAGTTAAGCTGTTAGTTAATGAATAATCAAGCAATACTATAAAACAAAATGTGAGTAGATAGATTTTAATTTTATATATAATGAGATATTTTCTGTATAATTGATTTATTCCTCAACTAGCAATTTCTATCTTTACTTCACATTTCTGGTAGCACATGACATGCATGCATGGTTTCATACAGGTACGATTTAATATTTACAACATCGATCTTTGTTTTATAAATTGTTTACTTTAATGGAGAATCTCACAGCTGTGGGAGCAAGATCCACAGTTCACTCCTCGAGATCATTAATAAGCTGCTAATTGTCGTCTTCTTGCGTGAACTAATAGGGTAGTAATTGTGTCTAGGTACCCCATATTTTTTACTTCAAATATATTTTTGCTTGAAAGGGAGCAGATCGATGACGTGGGAGACATCCAGCCGTTGGTAATAGGATAGATCCAAGAGTTTGAAATTAGTCAAGTGACCGGATTGGATAGACTTTTAGCTTCATGCAGCACACTAACCACCTGTACAACTGTTTTTATTCTATAGATCATGTGCTGCATGAAGTTAAAACTGCTCTGTTAACAGAAAATTTCATCAAGATCCAGTTGAATCAGTTTAAATGTAATAATTAATATATGGTCTGGATGCTTTATTATTCAGTTTAAATATTTTCACTGGAGTTTTCTCGTGTAGCAGATTTATGCTTCCTTTTGTTTACATATCCTATAATTCCTCCAGCTGAAAAATCAATTTATACTTATTTTAGTTCATTTGTGTTGATTTCGCAACAAAAGGAAATTGAAATGTTATAGAATGGGAGCATATATAAATGTATGGTTTGTCCAGTAGAAACCGTGCCACAATTGATCAACTATATATACTTCACTTAACAAGGATGGCAATAAAAACACGCCAAGTACAGTAGTCATGGTACCTCTAGCTAGGCGGGCGTCAAATGAAATAAAAGGATAGACAACAAAAAGGTACATACATGCAGCTGCATGCCCATGATGTTTGTTAGCCATATCATATTCTTGTTTAGTACACATGACAGCTCAGTACAGATATGCAACCTAAACTCAATCAACCGAATCAACCAAATTAAACAAATGAAGTTGATCTCGAGATCTGCCATTGATTTGACTAGTGAATTAAATATACAAATAAGCAGCTGGCAATGCTTGGTTTGACTACAATGGATGCATCTGAGATCTACCTCGAGCATGGCTTCCTATGTGGTTGAATTATTCGCACCACGTGAATGCTTGGTTTCTTTGAAGATATCTACCTTATTCTCTACCACGAAGAATGCATGCTGCACGATGTATAACTCCAACATAACCATATTTTTAATGAATAGATGCTAACAAAAAAATATTTCTCTAAATATATATGATTCTAAAACAGACGGATAAAAAAATACGAATACGGATAATATCTGTGTCTGTATCTAAGTCTGCACTGACAGACATCCGAATAATTGAAAACATACGGTTACGGATAATTATCTATATCTGTATCCACTTATGAAACCGAAAGCATATATGTATCCATATCCGCATAAATCATATCCGTATACGTATTCTAATATTGCAAATCTACAAAAATTCATATAAATATCCTTATAAGGACGTATAATTTCCTATCTGTTTGCACCCCTAAATACAGAACGGTTTTCCTAAACTCCACCGATGTAAATCAAAATAGGTATTGTTCTTTGACCGGTGTTGAATGTACATTATGTAGTTGTGTAATATACAATTAATCTATAAGAAAAACAACTTGCAACTTGTGTACTCAATACATTCAAAAATGGTGAAAGCGAATTCCAAGATCTAAAAGGTGGATTTACTGGCGAGGCATAAGAGAGAATAAAATAGAAAATACAAACGGGTCGGGGTGGAGAGGAGGGGTAAAATGGGTATTGCGTACGAACTTCGATGTTTCAACATTAATGCTGGAGAGTTACATGGGCAAATAAGAATAGTATGAAAAAGTTGAGAAACATATTTGCTATAATAAAATCTAGAAGGAGAAATAAGAAAATTAGAGGAATTTAAAGGATACATGTCATAGCTCGATGGATCCGTTGGAGGGGTATACGTGGAAAAGCAGATGGTGCATGGACATTAAGTCTAATTCATGAGGAAATTAAAAACAAGCTAGGTCAACCTAAACCAAACCAAGCACTAATAGCTATATGTGTTCGTACCGATGTTAAAATTAAGACATAATAAATTTCAGCCAATAAAAATTAAGACAATTATTCAGGATGTAAAAAATAAATGACAACCGTATATATATGTGTGTGTAATTCTGGACTCGTATATATTTTGTTATTTCATTAAATTTGATCTTATTCATGAACAGTGTGATCGTATTGATTAAAATCATATATGTTGATTCCACGTCGCAGGGGAGGAGTTGTCCAACCCATCGTAAGACTTGCGTTGCTGCGATCGCGGGCAAGTTTAGATATCATAATTCATACATATACATCGTACTGGTACTGGTCACAATGCAAGCATGTAATCACCAGTGTTGTAAATAACGGTATGTGCTCGTCGAACGGACCAAATTAACTCAGGAGATCTTATGATCAGAATTAAGCTTCAAAAAATGGTTAGAATAATAATCTCATAACAGTCGTCAATATAACTTGTAAATTTGGAAATCAATCTATTGAATTGTGATCTATACTATATGTGCATTATGCACATGAACTTGACTAAATTAACTTAATGCAAGTTAATTTCACTGTTCATAAACCATTTAAATTTTTACAGTACAAAATTTAAAGGGATCTAATGGAATATCGACAAATATAAATGGTTAACAACATTTTATATTTCAAATTTACTTCGTTAAGAAAGAATTGTTAAAATTGTTTAGTTAAGCTGTTAGTTAATGAATAATCAAGCAACACTTTAAAACATAATGTGAGTAGATAGATTTTAGTTTTATATATAATGACATATTTTCTGTATAATAGATTTATTTCTCAACTAGCAATTTCTATCTTTACTTCACATTTCTGGTAGCGCGTGACATGCATGCATGGTTTCATACAGGTACGATTTAATATTTACAACATCGATCTTTGTTTTATAAATTGTTTACTTTAATGGAGAATCTCACAGCTTTGGGAGCAAGATCCACAGTTCACTCCACGAGATCATTAATTAGCTGCTAATTAATTGTCGTTTCTTGTGTGAACTAATAATGTAATAATTGTGTCTAGGTACCCCGTAGTTTTGACTTCAAATATACTTTTTTGCTTTTGATGTGTTTGCTCTCTGCTTTTGTTAAAAAACAACATGACTCATATATAAGATATCAGATTTTTCAATAAAAGTAACTTTAATTATATTTCTCAAACCTACTTATATAAAACTACATATTGGGGGACTGAAAAATGGATGATCATAACAAGTTACGTATCAAAGTATTAATATATTATTTTTTAAGCATTAATATCTTGTTTTCCAATTATTTATACCTACGAAGGTTGACGCGATTTATATTTATGAAGGTTGACGCGGGGACAAGTGCATATATGGACTGTGAAAGGGAGACCATATAATTAGTGGGAATCATAGAAGAAGAGTGTTGCTGGAATTTTAGAATAATAATTAGTGGGGAGCATATAATATCTTTCTAGAACAATAATTAGTGCGACCATATAATTAGTGGGGACCATAATACAATATTTCTCTAAATGCGGGTATTGTAGCGCGGGTACAGTGCGGATACTGAAATAATTATTCTTTTATAATAAACCGATGCTATTGTAAGACATTCAACACCAGCTTTCCAAAAAACCGGAGACAGACATTGAGCACCGGTTTTTTGCTGAATGTATTTTACATACATATTGCTAGGGGCGCAAATGGAGAAAATAAGGATCCGATAGTGATAAAACTATATCCCTATATATATTTTTTGTTTGGATAAGATGCATATCAAATATTAAACAGATGCAGATTGAATATTAGACATATACGAATACATATTGGATATTAAACGGATACGATCACACAAATATGGATAAAAATCGGATACGTAATATAAATGTTGTGAAAAATTAAATTGTTATTCAATAAATTATTATTTTTTATAAAAATAAAATAATGTACATATATAATTCGTATATTCCATCATTATGGTCTAGAAAATAATATTTTTGTCATGATAAACTTGCTAAGTCATTACAAAATATACATTTCTTTAACAAAACTTAATCGCTAACATAACCATATTTTTAATGAATAGATGCCAACAAGAAAATATTTATCTCTAAATATATTTGATTCTAAAACAGACAGATAAAAAAATATAGATACGGATAATTATCTGTATCTGTATCCAAGTTTGCACTGACGGACATCCGGATGATTGAAAACAAACGGTTACTGATAATTATATGTATATGTATCCATATCCACATAAATCATATCCATATACGTATCCAAATATTGTGAATATGCAAAAATTCATATAAATATCCGGATAAGGACGTATAATTTCCTATCTGTTTGCACCCTAGATAAAGCACTGGTTTTCCTAAGCGTCTGGCACCGGTTTTTTGGTAATAAAAGGATTTATTTTATTTTTTTGCACTGGATTGTAAACTCCACCGATGTAAATCAAAATCGATGTTCTTTGACCACAGTTGAATGTACATTCTGTACTTGTGTAATATACAATTAATCTATAAGAAAAACAACTTTTTTTATTTTTAAAAAAAATTAATGAAAGTTGAATAAACATTAATTATCAAAGACAAGTCCGTCTCACTAAATTCCATCGTAAATAAAAGTGTTGTTTTGCGCCTGGTTAAGCTACGTGATGTCTGGGCCAAAACTTCCAGTGGCAAGGTTCCATTGTGCTCCGTAATGGATTGCAGATGCACTGGCAAACAAACTGATATTAATGAAACATCCCACGCACCAAGTCAACTAATGAAAAAACCACAACCTTACATATATAGGAAATGTACCATATGAAAACCATAAGCTTTTCTATACTATAAAAATGCAACTTGCAACAACTTGTATACTCAAAACATTCAAAAATGGAGAAAGCCAAGTCAAAGATCTAAAAGGTGGATTTACTGGCGAGGCATAAGAAGAAGGGGTAAAATGGGTATTACGTATGAACTTCGATGTTTCAACATTAATACCGGAGAGTTACATGGGCAAATAAGAATATATAGTTTGAAAAGGTTGAGAAACATATTTGCTATATATAATAAAATCTGGAAGGAGAAATAAGAAAATTAGAGGAATTTAAAGGATACATGTCATAGCTCGATGGATCCGTTGTTGGAGGAATTTAAAGGTGGAAAAGCAGATGGTGCATGGACATTAAGTCTAATTCATGACGAAATTAAAAACAAGTTAGGTCAACCTATACCAAACCAAGCACTAATAGCTTTGTTTCTTAAAGCTCACTCTATTAATTTATTTTTTCTTCTTCAATTGTATTTGTGATATCAAGAATCTCTTCATTAGTCAATTTTCTAGTTGTGCCCTCGAGTAACCTTAAGCGATGCAGATTGCGGAAATATATCAAGAATCTCAGCTTGGCCCTGTCAACTGCACGACTGCACTTCTCAAATAAATTTATCTCCTCTCTTCCTTTCTGCCTCTTCATTTCTGTTAAATCAATTTAATACCCACTAAATGACAAAGGGTTATATTAGTCTGGTAGGGGTTTCCACGTAAAGAACTGTCATTGAGATTTTTTATAAAAGAAAAAAAGTTCCCAATTTTTATCAAGTTCCTGTGTAAAGTGTAGCCTCATTTAGTGAATACAATCGGACGACCGTTCATCTAATCTAACATTTAGTAAGCTGCAATTTGGCGATGTTTCTTAATTTGAACTCCAATAAATTGAAATCCATCTGTTCGTACCGATGTTAAAATTAAGACATTTAATCAATTTCAGTCAATAAAAATTAAGACAATTATTCATGCATGTCATATTTGTATTATTTCGTAAAATTTAGGATGTAAAAAATAAATGACAACCGTATATATATGTGCGTGTAATTATGGACTCGTATATATTTTGTTATTTCATTAAATTTGATCTTATTCACGAGCAGTGTGATCGTATATAGTTAAAATCATACTCGCAGGGGAGGAGTTGTCCTACCCATCACACGACTTGCGTTGCTGCGATCGACGGGAAAGTTTAGATATCATAATTCATACATATACATATATAGTATTGGTACTGGTCGTAATGCAAGCATGTAATCAACAGTGTTGTAAATAACGGTATGTGCTCGTCGAACAGGCATATCTTATGATCTTATGATCTAGCAAATAAAATCTGAAAAGTCAACCTTTTTATCCCTCAGGATCTTACGATCAGAATTAAGCTTCTAAAAATGGTTAGAATAATAATCTCATAATAGCCGTCAATATAACTTGTAAATTTGGAAATCAATCTATTGAATTGTGATCTATACTATATGTGCATTATGCACATGAGCATGATCAAATTAACTTAATGCAAGTTAATTTCACTGTTCATAAACCATTTAAATTATTATAGAACAAAATTTAAAGGGATCTAATGGAATATCGACAAATATAAATGGTTAATCAACATTTTTTTTTTATATATATTTAAAATTTTACTTCATTAAGAAAGAATTGTTAAAATTGTTTAGTTAAGCTGTTAGTTAATGAATAATCAAGCAATACTATAAAACAAAATGTGAGTAGATAGATTTTAGTTTTATATATAATGACATATTTTCTGTATAATAGATTTATTGCTCAACTAGCAATTTCTATCTTTACTTCACATTTCTTGTAGCACATGACATGCATGCATGGTTTCATACAGGTACGATTTAATATTTACAACATCGATCTTTTTTTTATAAATTGTTTACTTTAATGGAGAATCTCACAGCTGTGGGAACAAGATCCACAGTTCACTCCACGAGATCATTAATTAGCTGCTAATTAATTGTCGTTTCTTGTGTGAACTAATAATGTAATAATTGTGTCTAGGTACCCCGTATTTTTTACTTCAAATATACTTTTTTGCTTTTGATGTGTTTGCTCTCTGCTTTTGTTAGAAAACAACATGAATAATAATAAAAAATTAATTATGTCTTACAAAAATTTATTAACAAAACAATATGACTCATCAGATATCAGATTTTTCAATAAAAATAACTTTTATTCCTCAAACCAACTTCTATAAAGCTACAGATTTCGGCTGAAACCATTTAAATAATTCTCTCTTAAATTTGTCTATGTGAATTGTTTGCTTTTTTTTATTTTATTTTATTTTATGGTTAGTGGTTAAAATTACCACTAACAAATATATTAATAAGAAAAAGTTATTTACAAAATCATAAATTATATCTCCTCATATAATATAAGAGTAAATATTTATATTCATACTCAATTTTATAATTTAATCTCCATCTCCCTCCACGATCGGAACCGCTTCTTCGACCACCATTGCACTCCGACAACGACCAAATCTACTCACCGGCGCGTTCCGATCGAGATGGAACTCTACGCTTCGAGGTCCGACAATACCGTTCTCGGTTCCGGTTGGCTCCATTCCCTCCCCTCTCTCTCATTCTCCTCTCCGCTCGAGGAGGTAGTACCGAGAGAGAGGTATTGTGTCGAGAATGAGACCTACTAGAAGTAGAAAAGGATCGAGTTAGGTGTAAGAGAGGTGAATGGAGTGGGATGGGGGAGGATGTGGCGGCTGACCTAAATCACCCCCAATTGTTTGCTTTTAATATGCATTATTTTGACACTAAATTTTGGCGGCTGACCTAAATTACCATTTGCCAATTTGGAATCCAATGTCTTATATCTCGTTAAAAACTGAAGAACTAAAAAGTAATAAAACTAGATAATATATATTAATAAAACTGATGAACTAAAAAGTAAAAGAAAAAAAACTTGCAATTTTCATGTATTAGTTTGAAATGTGTTTGTACTTAAAAAAATAACTCAGTCTAGTTATTTCGCTAATTTTATTCAAGATTTTGAAAATAGTCACTTAAAAGTCACAATTAGACTTGCAAATAGAGAACCACACACAAACTGTTAAAAAGTTTAACACTCCACACACACATGAAGAAACCAATCTACACAGCCGAGAACCAAATACATCTCAACTTAAAAACAAAAATTTAACAAGATAAAGGCCCGAGCAATACTACATTAGAGAATAAGAAAGAAATCATACTTTTGCTCCCTGTAACAAACACCAACAGCTGTTATGAACTAAATTGATAAATTTGGTTCTTACTTCTTACGCTTTTCAATTGGGCTGTCTAAAGGCCTAGTCCATTTTCCTGTTATTTTCTTTTTTCTCGCTTTCATTTGACTACGTTAAATAATTCTTTAACGGTATTAATTCTTTAACGGTATTAATTCTTCAGTTTTAAAGGCTTAGTTTTCCTATGATTGATAATGTTCTTGTAGAATAACTTTATACTTATACCGACACGGTTAATCAATTTTGAAACTAAGACTATAAACGTTGATCCTTCTTAACATCTATCTCATGCAAAACAACTAACCTTTTGGCTCTATATGGCTAGCTACATTCTTTGTACGGATGGATAGCCATAAACTGTATGACAAAATGCCTCAATGAACAAAAGACAAGATTTTTTAATTATTGTTGATGATGTAAACCATGGCAAAAACGTTTCTTTATAACCTCTCAGTTATAACAACGATCCTCCAAATCAGGCAAAATAGTATTCTTGTAAAATCAATTTAATACAGGACAAACACATTTAAAACGGCTAAACCCGGTAAAAGAGTTGTAAGCTCTTCAGTTAAAAGGAAAACTTGGGTTGTAAACCACACAAGAAAAGAACATTCTTTCTATATCTCTAATGACAATGTGAATCTAGACTGAAGCATCTGATAAAAAAAATACAAATATACAAAAAAGAAATTGAGAAATTCTCCTCTGTGTACTTGACTAAATAAAAATACAAAGATGGCATAAATTAAAAAAAAAAACTGTGGTAACATGTTCCATTATTTTTTTAATTGTAAAAACTAAAAACCAACACACATTAGAGGGTTAATTAGTGCTTGCATGATAGTGTATCACAATCATCAAAACTTGATTAAACCACACCAGAATAGCCACCAGAATAATTTGAAGGGAGAAATTTTCAATAATTCTCACCTTGTCTTAATTCTGACACTTTCTGACAACTCTAAGCTTGTATCACAATCATCAAAAGTTTGTGCTACATCAGAGGCTATTGGCTCAGTAAGGTGGCTTCATATGGTCACTGCACTTGCCATTTATTTTCATGTCAAATCCCACCAAAATCAATTTTGGAAATTTCTCCCTTCAAATTATGATAATTTGCTCAACGTTGGATTATGATCCAAGAGAGATACCCCTTGCTTCCAATGGGGAACCTGAACCCGATTCTGGTACCGTCGCACAAGAAGTTGATACTTCGGCAGATGATAGCAAAATGGAAGAATAAATATTGTAACTATTTTATTTATTCTTCTGAAAGTCGTGCAAAGAAAAGAGGGGGTGTCACACCCCGACAGCAGGGCCGACAACCCGCCGCGCACAACAGCGAGGCGTTTCAATTATCATACACAATCTTATAAATATATACATACACTACCAATGACATAGACAAAAGCCACGATACCTGTAAAAACTTTGCGGCATGTCCCGCAGTCTTCTAGTTCAACATCTTGTTTTTGTGTCTTACGCTTTGTACCTGGAACCCACCGAAGTGGAAAAATATTAGAGATTGAAAATCTCTAAGTGCGGTATTCAGTTCCAGTCGAGTTATTCTAAGACCCAACAAACTAAACCAAACCAACACCGAGCATAATTATAAAAGAGCAACATTGATCATCAAGCTGAAGAGATAATTCGAAAAATCAATAGTAAACTGCTAGCATGAATGAATGTAGACCAAAATTAGAACCTTACGAAGTAACCCAAAAATAAGTTTACCTATGACATTTCATTAACTAAGTTATGCTTATGATAACATAAAATTTCTATAAACTCCAAAGTGCAATGCTCACGCAAGTAGATTGATTATAAATTCAAACATGCATGAAATGCTAACATATCATATAAAATACTCAAATGCTCATGAATCTTATTTAGTGCACAAATGTTCTTGTAAAGCAATTCTTTTAACATTTCTATCTTGCGATCTAGATTCGACACTTATCTGACTACGGGTCATGCGCTACCACAAATACGGCGCCTACACAATTTCTGTTATGCGCATAACTTGAAATTGTGCGCTTACCACGAATACGGCGCCTACGTGCCTTCAGTTATGCGCTTCCACGAACAACGGCGCCTACATAACTGGATCGCGCCCTACCACGAATACGGCGCCTACGCAATTTCTGTTATGCGCTTCCACGAATTAACGGTGCCTACATAACAGAAATTACGCGCTTACCACGAATACAGCGCCTACATGACCCCGGTCATGCGCTACCACGAAAAGACAGCGCCTACATGACCGGTCAAGTTTCCAAGTTCAATGTTCAATCAATACATTACCACAGTTATGCGCTACCACGAAAAGACAGCGCCTACATGACCGGTCAAGTTTCCAAGTTCAATGTTCAATCAATACATTACCACGGTCATGCGCTACCACGAAAAGACAGCGCCTACATGACCGGTCAGTTTTTCCAAGTTTCAATCAAGTAAAAATATGACCACGGTCATGCGCTACCACGAAAAGACAGCGCCTACATGACCGTCAATTATCCAACTATAATATTCATTCAAATGCACACATGTTTATATGTTATGCTCAAGTATACCCATGGTTCACTTCAAGACTATGCTAATATACAAGTTCATGGTTCATATCATGCTTTGTTTCATGTATGCAATTATTTTATGCAAAGGTTAATCAGCTCATATCTTATGTCATGTATTTCACAGTCTCTAGTACAACTAATGCATTGTACCATGCATACAAGTTTAATTCCTGCAAACAGAAATATGGTTCAGTTCATGATGCAAGCGTATGTCATGCAACTCGTTTATGCAATAAGAATACCAACTTCAAGACTTTAACTACAAGCAATTGGCAACCGAGCAACAGCCAAGCTACACTAATCAACAAATAATCTCGTGCAATCAGGACATGCAAATTTCAATTTGAGAATCAGGACATGTACTCCAAACCACTACCATATACTAACCTTAAGATTACCAACAATTTACTTCTCTTAGGCATTTCACCGAACAGCTGATGTGCAGCAACACACCAGACCCGTACCAGTAATTTACTTCTCTTAGGCATTTCACCCAACAGCTGGTGTGCAGCAATGCACCAGACCCGTACCAGTGATGGTACAATAATCGCTCAATTAAATCACAATCATCAAGAAATCAACATGCGATCAAAAGCAAGCAAAGAAACCCACGAGCTTACAGCAACAATTAAACAAGTTAGAAGGAGCTAGGAATAACTCGAAATCCGCACCTGTTAACATTGGGCACGATCGGGCTAGAAGTCGCTCTCTGTTCCGAATCAAGCCTATCGAGTTGCTCGAGGCTGCCCCAAGAACACCATCAATCAATCAATCAACCCAATAACTAGCCTTCTTCTCGGTCTTCCTCATTTCCCGGCCACGTCGAGCTACCGATGCCACTTCTTTCTCGCCTCCTTTCTCTTCTCTCCGCTATTGTCTCTATTATTTTCCTTCTTGGTTTCTCCCCTATCTCTGATAGTTTGAACGGTGGTCTAAACTTAACGGGAGAGAGAAAGAAAAGAAAAGGAATAAAATTTGGAGGCACAATGACACGTGTAGAGAAACTTAGAAGTTAACTAGGTGAGTTTTAAATTTTTTTAGAATTTGATAATAGGAATGAGATGCATGGCTGCCAAGTGTCCCTTATTTATTTTTATAAATTAAAAGAAATTCTATTATCTATTAAGTTTTTTTTTATTAAATGAATAGTGATTTTCCACTTAGCCCCTGGAATTTTTATAATGAATTTGACTTTTAGAATACAAGAATTAACATAATGTTACAAACAAATAAATTTCAAATAATTCATATCAATTTACCGTAAGTTAATGAATGTTTGAATAAGTCACGACATTTTGAGAATTTCTATCATAACCACTTAATAATTTATAAATCTATATTTGTTAAGAATTTTACAATACTATTTCCAAATTTTCAGACTACAGAGTCTTATAGATATACTTGGAATTTCATATTGCTATTTTAATCACACTTCACTTAAAGTTAGATAATTCACCAAGTGTTTGAAAACTAGAATGTTACAGGGGGCCCGCAGAGCAGGTGTGACCCACATTAATATCCGACTAAAAAAAAGTTTGAATTTGATTGAGGGGTTTTTAATCTCATTGTTTTGGTTTATAGCTTGTTAGTTGTAACGTTAGGCATTGCTGAGATCCTGTGCACAAATATTTAGCCGTTTTTGTAGCTTATATATGAATACTGTTTTTAATTATCAATTGATTGTTTCAAGTACATGCAGGCTCATAAAAAAAGGTAGAACTTTTCGTTACCACGCAAATTTATTTCTTATTTTATTTAGAGCAAATTCTATTTGCGAGTGAGAAAAATGTTAGTTAATAAAGCTTTCTGAATTATCATAATTGAAATTTTGAATCAATCAGAGGCTCAGAGCCTTTATAATTATAAAGTTGATAATGCAACACGCTGGCCCTTATTATTTTGGGCTCAGCCCATTAGATTACTTTTAAATTTGATTTCCCACATTACTTTCAGATAGATCCCCAAGTTCAACTAAGTTGATGATATTATTTATATAGTGAGGCCACGGTGTTATTTATAGCGCACTTTGATCCGTACTATGGATGCATATTTTTATTTTTAAAGTTCAAACATTCGATCTGTATCACTCAACATGATCTCTAAATGAAAATGTGCTTGGATGCCAAATTTTACATTTTTTTTATTTTTTTTACTATTTTTTTAAATATGTACAAAATCACTTGATCTAAATATTCATGACCATCCGAAAGATCGGACTGAATGTAAAATTTGGACTCCAGGTACATTTTCATATGGAGATCATGATTAAAGGTTCGGATTGACTATTTAGTCTTTGAAAATGAAGATATGAATTTGTAGTACGGACTGAAGTGCGCTATGCATAGTACCGTAGTCCATATTTTATCCATCAGCAATTATCTTATATTATTCCGATTTTATGAGACCATCCGAAACAATGTGGGCAAACATCTTGGCAAAGGGGTCAGGATCCTTGAGTTAACTTAAATTTCGAGTTAAGATCAGAATCCTGACCAACTCGGCTCGAGGTAAAATGTAGGGGGGCTTTAATATTCGTACCAAAGAAGATCAGACGTTCCAGATCTAAAATCAAAATTTGAGTTAATTAACTCAGAGGAAATGAATTTGTGGACCCAGTCTTTAGTGTATCGTTCTTACTTGTTACGCTTTTCAATTGGGCTGTCTAAAGGCCCATATTGTATTCCTGTTATTTTTTTTTTGCTCGCTTTCATTTGACTACGTTAAATAATTCTTTAACGGTATTCTTCAATTTTGAATTTGCGGTTGCTAACAAAGGAATAATTCTAGCTACAAGAATATATTTTATTTACAAGGATAAAAATGACTATTATCAACGAGAATATCCGCAAGAATACCGACATAATTAATCAATTTTAAAGGCTTAGTTTTCCTATGATTGATAATGTTATTGTAGAATAACGTTATACTTATACCGACACGGTTAATCAATTTTGAAACTAAGCCTGAAAACAACTAACCTTTTGGCTCTATATGGCTACATTCTTTGTACGGGTAGATAGCCATAAACTGTATGACAAAATGCCTCAGTGAACAAAATTAAGACAAGATTTTTTAATTATTGTTGATGATGTAAACCATGGTAAAAATGTTTCTTATCTTGCTTGCTTTAGATTATATTTATCTCAACATTGAAGCACAGTTATTAACACACAATCTCAGTTAATGGACCTGAATAAATCTCAGGAAAATCAAATAGAAAAAAGAAGTATTATTTTGAGCAATTAGACTAAATTGGAGAGATTAAACTATGGCCTCTAGTTGTGGCGTTTCTAGAAACCTGTATCATTTATTAATTTGGAGCCCATACATACAGCTTTTGATTGATCATATAACACAAAAGAATTCATAAAATTCAAGAAGGATTAAATAAATAAAATACTTTCCTGTTTGTTTTATCATATGAATCAAATTTTGTATAGGAAAAAATTGAGGTGCAAAGCTTATGGAAATGAACCCCCTAGCAAGGGACTAAATTTGCTTTTTATTTCTTGTTTCTTTTGGTCTTATTTAGTTTTACTATTAAGTAATTTTGATAGTTGGTCTCGTTTTGGTGCACTCACATCTGAATGTAAACTACTGATAAATAGGGCAAAGTGATTTTTAGTTTAGCAAGGGGCTTAGCTGCATTAGTGAGGGTCAATCAAAGCTTATTATTTGCTCATATCTCAATTTATATTTTTATATAGATCCCAACATTGTAATGCTTGCTTGAATAATTTCATGCCAGGTGGCCATGTCACGTGCACGCTTTGTAGCGTATAAATGGATACTTTTTTTAATTATCAATTGATACTTTTCTTAACCAGGAAATTTTATGTTCTTATTTTTTAATAGCGCATTCTATCTACGAGTTAAGAAAATGTTAGTTAATAAAGCTTTCTGGATTGAGTGATTGCTTTGTGTTGCGCAGAATTATCATAATTGAAATTTTGAATCAATCAAAGACTTTATAATTATAAAGTTGCTAATGCTTAACACTATCAGTTGCACAACATCCTATACAACACGCTGGCCCTTATTATTTTGGGCTTGTGCGGTTTGTGGGCTCAGCCCATTAGATTACTTTTAAATTTGATTTCTGACATTACTTTCACATAGATTCAGAAGTTCAACTAAGTTAGATGATATTATTTATAGAGTGAGGCTTCGGTATTATGTATAGCGCACTTTGTTCCGTACTATGGATGCATATTTTTATTTTCAAAGTTCAAACATTCGATTTGTATCACTTAACATGATCTCTAAATGAAAATGTACTTGGATGCCAAATTTTATATTTTTTAATTATTTTTTTTAAATATGTACAAAATAACTTAATCTAAAGATTCTGGATCATCCAAAAGTAGTGATTTTCTCCCTATCTAAAAAAGAATAGTAAAAAAATTGAAAAAAATGTAAAATTTGGACTTCAACGACATTTTCATATGAAGATCATGATTAATGGTTCAGATTGACTATTTAGACTTTGAGAATGAAAATATGAATCCATAGTACAGACCAAAGTGCGCTATGCATAGTACTGTAATCCATATTTTATCCATCAGTAATAATTAATCTTATATTATTCCGATTTTATGAGACCGTCTGAAAACGTGGGCAAACATTGTGGCAAAGGGGTCAGGATCGATCCTTGAGCTAAGTTAAATTTTTAGTTAAAATCAAAATCCTAACCAACTCGATCCGAGGTGTAATGCAGGGGTCTTTTAATATTCGTGTTGTCAGTTATAATTTAGAACGAATCTCAAAACGGACATCTATATTCAAATTTAAATAGGCACCGTCGTCGGATATTAAATATGGGTTGGCAGCTCATTTTACCGAGTTCGATATCCGACGAGATGCTTCAAATTCATAGCATGCATGCATAGATCACTACCAAACAAAACATTTAATGCTAGCAAATCCGTTTGAATGCTTGAATCTATATGTCAGCTCGGATGGGGGAGAAATTCCGACGACTGAACTAATTGTTGAATGCTCTCAATTTAATGATGTGAATTTGGATTGAATCGTCGAAATTTCTTAACAAATCTGTAACATATATAATTTATTTCTTCGCTTCAGTTAAGGTAAGGACAAAATTTTGACAGAAATTGCTTCACAAATTATAAAGACGCTAAACAAAATATACAAATGATTCAACATTTATCTTATTTTACTTGTAATAATCAGGTAAATAATCATAAAAAAATTAACTCCTTCGCAATGAGTACAATTACAATTTAAAAACTGAAAGTACATAATAATAGAAAATTAAACCTAGCAATTACCGTGATAACGGGCAAGTATGAAAAGTTGAACGGCCCGGGAACAACAAATTGACAAAAAGGGAACTTAAAAAATTATAATGAGAAACAAATCTGACCGTTCATCTCTAAGCAGAGAGCGAATATGTATGATTATGGGATGTCTTCTTCTTGCATTTTTTCCTGTAGTCTCTTTTTATTGTTAGTCATTCCTGATCAACATGATCATGCAATAATTAAGAATGGTTAAATTACAAAAAGTAATAAAAAAGTGATGACAGTCGAAAATAAAGTCTTGCAGCCATACAAAGTAATATGAACAAATCTAGATGGGTAATGATGACAATCGAATTAAATCTGTAAAAAAATCTTCCAAAAAATTAAAGATGCATGAGATTTTACCTTATAATCAATGAGAACCCAAAAAATTATTTAATTCACTGAAAAATTAATTTCAGTAATTTCAAATGATTCTTGTAAAACAATAGAAATTGGTAATATTTTCTTATAATTCTCAATAGTTCAGTTCAGCACAAACATTAAAATAGTGATTTAGCAATATAATCGAAACAACAAATTTATAGCGAACTACACTAATTTAATATATTTTTGTAATTATGTTTCGATTTTGTAGGAAGTAATTAATCCCCATTTGATTAAACAATAAATTCTGCATCTTAAAAATAAGAAATACAAATTCTGTCCCAAGAGGCCAGCATTAATTTCTGATAACTTCATAATTGGAAAAATAGTGAAATGTACGTAATATACAAATATTTTGAAAATCCTGTCAACAAATATTACTAGAATTCAAAATGATATACATATAATTTTAGATGATTTCTAAAAATATACTGATATTTATAGAGATTGAAATTAAGAAAATAATGGAAGAAATTATAAAGAAGCTAACAAAATATACAAATTAATTATTCAACATTTATCTTATTTTACTTGTAATAATCAGATAAATAATCATAAAAAAATTAACTCCTTTGCAATGAGTACAATTACAATTATAAAAACGGAAAGTACATAACAATTGAAAATAAAACCTGAAAGTACATAACAATAGAAAATAAAAACTGAAAGTATATAACAATAGAAAATAAAAACTGAAAGTACATAACAATAGAAAATAAAAACTGAAAGTACATTACAATAGAAAATTAAACCTAACAACCATTTCAACGGGCAAGGATGAAAAGCTGAAAAAAGGGAACTTAAAAAATTATAATGAGACTCAAATCTGACCGTTCGTCTCTAAGCAGAGAGAGAATATGTATGATTATGTGATGTCTTCTTCTTGCATTTTTTCCTGTAGTCTCTTTTTATTGTCGGTAGTCCCTGCTCAACATAATCCATATTACAATAATTAAGAGTAGTTAATTAAAATAAAAAAATATATAAAAAAGTGATGACAATCGAAAATAAAGTCTTGCAGCCATGTAAAGTAATATGAACAAATCTAGATGGGATACGATGACAATCGAATTAAATCTGTAAAAAAAATCTTACAACAAATCAAAGATGCATGAGATTTTACCTTATACGCACAGATGGGATATGCTTAATTTTGTGTTCATCTTTTCCTTGCATTTGCATACCTTCCCAGAGCTCACGTGAGGGCCTAACAACTGTTAGTTCTTGAAGAGTCCGCACCTTTTGTAACTCGGGAAGTACGTGCAGCATTCCACAATAACGAATTTCGAGGTGACGAAGGATGGGCATAGCTCCCTCTTTTATGTCCCAATGATGTAGGTTGGGCAGCCCTTCAAGCGTCAGTTCTTCGAGGTTAGGAAACCCTCCTGTTGAACACATCAACTCTGTTCCCATATATGAGCCACCATATAAACAAAGTATCCTGAGGCTCTGCAGCCTCTCCAATATGGGCATTGGATCTTCCTGGAGTCCAGCTTTTAAGAGCTCCAATTTGGTGAGGTTTGTTGGGAACATCTCAACACTTGGAACACATATATTTCTTTCCCAATTTCCATTGAGAGATAGTTTCTGTATCTTCCCATGACAAGGTAAGTTTTTTGTGCCACCAAATGGTAGCAACGCTCTTGTTCCAATACTGAGGTGGACTAACTGTTCTGTCCTTCCCAGCACACTCTTGAGGTTTTGCCACTCTTTTATAGCCCCTTCATTATCTAGTCTAATCCCAATGAAAATCACTAACGTACGCAAGTTGATACAAAATCCTAATTGAGCAACTATCTCCATCGGCACATTCATAATTGTTTGTAGATTTGTATGCTTATCCCATTTTAATGGTAAACCAAACTTTAAGATACCATATACATGTCTTAGAGTTGGGATTACGATATCACGCAAATCTAGTGTTTCTTCGTTAATACGATCTACTTGCGATCCACTTATATCAATGGTTTCTAGATTATAGAAGCAGGAAAAATTCTTAAATATATCTAGTGGAATATTGCAGCCTCTTAACCCCAAGTACCTCAAGTGTACTATCAAGCCCTCCGGCCACTGTCTCCTAGTAAATGTGGTCATATCGACACTCTCCAAGGTTAACACTCTAAGTAATCTAAACCCACTATAATTTAGTAGTCCAAAGCCACTATTATTAGATGAATCTCGCCCAAAACCAAAACAAAGTAAAGAATGAGTGTTTCTTGAATAAATGTCATCCTCCGTGGGAGTGCAAAATTGCAGTGCCGCACGGTGTGGATTGCTGACAGCTAGGTTGTTAACATCTTCTTCTTTTGAGAATACAGTGAAAAAGTTCTCATCCCTAGCTTTGCGGATAGCTAGGTCTCATAGAAGATCATGCATACTACAGTATTTGCAGTAGCTGTTCCATGATTTTTGAGTAACTTGAATTAAGCACCTACAATAGTATTTTTCATACAAATTGACATCAAAGAAGAATGGAAATATTTGTTTATGAATAAGTTGGTATTTCTTAAGTCAAAACTAATATGAAAAATAACGAACGCTCGAATATATCTTTCATCCAAAGAAAGTTTATATAAATGATGAACGCTTGGCAATATAGCCGATGGTGCAGTTACAGAAATATAAAATATACTTTGGCACCTCGAAATGCTGAAATTATGATTTTTAAAAATTCTTACTCGGCTAATATATTAAGTTGCATATAAATTTCTTTTTAAAGTATGATGTTAGTATTGCTCGACGGTTAAGCAATTAATTAAGAATATGGCAATAATTTGTTATTTAGATAGTAGTACGGAAATATTTGTCGATAGGCTCCGTATTGTACGCCTTTGTTATAGGCAATTAATGTATTTACCTGAGGTGACACCTCATAGTAATGCTCTGTTAACCGCTAAATTATGTTTTGTTGGTATACCTACCATACGTGTGCCAACTGGTGCGGATATCTACAATAATATTTGAGTCAAGCAAAGTTGAGGTGAGAGAAATATTTTTTAATTGATACCTCATTAATTGTGTAGAGTCACATTGCAGTAAACTTTTTTGTTTTTACAGCTCAACACAGAAAATTGCTAGGAACTTCGTGCTTATTTTCTCTCTTTGACATAGCTTTCAAGTTCGAACTCAATAAATATCAATTTAAATTTTTTAATCAGTTTTATTATTCAAACTGTTTCTCTTAGCGTCAAAATTTCTCTCTTTTTTATTGTGTACGAAAGTTTTATTTTTATTAACGTTTTGTAGGTAAATATAATTGAATTTATATGTGTTACGTCAAGAAATTTTCAACAATAAAAATTACAATGTTTAGAACATAATAGAAAATTTTCTTGATGAACTAGGAGTTGAAAATTAAAACAATTATAATATTAGTCTGAAATTTCGAAACAGTCTGACTTAATCGAATCTGGAAATCTATATCTTATAAACAAAAGAATTAAATTAACTTACATGTATATATAATTATATACATGAATTCTTCTTTTATTAATAAGAAACAAATGGAGGGTCTATTTAGCAAATTTCCAAATATTACACATGCCCTCTCTCTTTTCCCCTCGTTTCCCCACTGTGGTCCGACCCCCTCCTTGTTTGTGTCCGCCAAAAGAAAGAGAAGGAGAGAGGAGTCTCTTCTCCCTCAAAAATCCATCAAAGAACTTGAGAAATTGAAGAAAGAAATGGAAATTGTGGATCATCTCTCTCTCTAGTGCTCCATTGGTATTTCCTCCCTCTCATCTCTTCTAAAAATCTGGAATTTTTCTCCATTGTTAGGGTTTTGCCCTAAATCCAAAATTTGAGTATAAATTGTGAGTAATTCATCCCCGTTAAACTCCTATGTTGTTCATTTGACAATTTCTTTCCAAATTTGTGCTAAATCTCGATTTTCTATCTAGGGTTTGGTTCAAATCCGAAAATTAGAGAAGAGTGGTGATTAATCTAGTCTAATCCAACAAATAGAGGTGTTAATTGGTAAGTTCTTCTCTTTTTCTTTTAAAATCTGGAATTTATTTTGGTTTTGATTAATTTAGGGTTTGTGTAGTTGGAGAAATTTATTAGTTACTTCTTAAATCTTTTTATATGTTCAACTATCAAATTGGTATAAGAATCAGTTGATAACCATCAAGTAATTAGGGTTTAAGAATAAATACTTAGAATTTCAGCCAAAGGTAATTAAAAGGGTCGATGACCAAATCTGAAATTTTGATGTATATCTCGTTTTTATTTGCATCTAATTGGGATTTTGAACAATGAAGTTTGATTGTTGTTAAGAAGATAATCTTGAGGTATAAGAGGTGAAATTCTACAAGTTGATCTCTTTTCTTTGCTCTCTCTTTTGCGTGTGTTGTTATATAAGAGTTAAATTCTTTGATACCAAGGGTATATGGATTATGTTAAGGAAAATATAAAGAGACTAATATAACTCAAGTAACCATATCGATCGTCGAACAAAGATTAAATAAATTATATATGTTGATATAGGTGTAGGCTCGGGTGAGCAAGATTTTGCGGGACCTTTCGAGACGTCCGAACCATAAGTGCGAGATACGCTCTTCGTAATCAGGTGCGGGGTTCTTGGACTTGTTTGATGTTTCATTTTCAGAAATTAAATTCTTATTTTCCGATTGTCATGTCGTATATTGATTGTTGCATAATTTGAATTGTGTGAATCATGTGCATAAACCAATCTGGTTAAAACTGAATTGTTGTGAAAAGGTAGATTTGCATATTCGTATGGTTGTCGATTGATGTGTTCTTTTTATTGTTCTATATGTGAAATGAATCTGCCATGCTGACCCATAGAGGTAGCTGGATAAGGTGACGGTGACCTATCCGTTGACCTGTTTATGAATTTGCCAGGCTGACCCATAGAGGTAGCTGGATAAGGTGACGGTGACCTATCCGTTGATCTGTTTATGAATTTGCCAGGCTGACCCATAGATGTAGCTGGATAAGGTGACGGTGACCTATCCGTTGACCTGTTTCTGTATTTGCCATGCTGACCCGTAGAGGTAGCTGGATAAGGTGACGGTGACCTATCCGTTGACCTGTTTATGAATTGTTGCAAGGCTTTGAGCTGATTTTGATCCTATGTGAATGAGACTTGCAAGGTTGAGCCGTATGGCTGACCTTGATTCCGTGTGAATGCATTTGTAAAGTTGAACTGCATAGCTGACTTAGAACCAGACTTTAGTAAACGGTTAAGCCAAAGCACTGCAGATGAGTGTTAGATAAAGGGTCCAGCTCGGTGGAGCATATGTAGGTGCCAGTAACCCTACAGATGCGGGTTTGATAAAGGGTCCAGCTCGAGAGAACATCTGTAGGTGCTACTAGTCATAGTAAACTGAGTTAAGCCAAATATGTGTTTGTTTGAGATTCATCTTGGAAATTCCGTATGTTGTGATTTATTTGATTGTTGTTGTCGAGCATATGCATGCATTTATATACCGAGATAGAATTGTTAATATACTTTTGTATGGGTTTCATTTTTGGACATGGATTCTGATTGCAAGTCCAATAACCTGATTGTGGCAATTCGCACTGAGAAATTATTCTCACCCCCACCCTTTGGGTTCTTTTTACAGGTTGTGATACGACTGATTCTGGGGAGGCACACGAGTAGTAGGCCTTTGGTATATGTCACCATATTACCTTAGTAGTTGTTTTGTTATTTGACTAGAGATGTATATATATATTTTTGTTGGATAGTTCTCTAGGTCATATCTTATGGTTAGTATCCGTATGAGATACATGTGGTATGTTCTACTTTTACCAGACATTTTGTACCTGGATTATTATATGGACTTGTTTTATTTCTTTTATTGTGATGATTATGAGTTATATCGTAATTGCCTTGTAAGCATACATGGAGTTGTATGCTTACGGCGGGGTTCTATCACTACTCATGGCTGCGGGGTGTGACAATATGTTTGACAATCTGATCCAATCAAAGCAAAAACAATTTTTTTTTCTTATTATGTTTCAGAGGATAGAGAATTACATCGACACAACCATAATTTGCAATAATAAGAAATTACAATCTTAGCTTTGGTTACAATTAAAATATTTTAATCGTCTTTTTTTAAAATTATATTGACTGTAATAAATTAAGTTATTATTTTTCTACAATATTTTATGTTGTTAGAAATTAGTAGATCACTCAATTTTGGAACTGAAATTTTCTCCACTATCTAATTATTTAGATTCATTTTTTGGGAAAAATAACATTTTGCCTTGATGATGAAATTTCACTGTTATCTATGTCTGGATGCACTAAGAATAGCATTGCTATTCGGAACAAGAACAATCCAAACGAGAAATAGAGCTATTCGGAATAGAGAGAATATGGTTATTTTCTATTCTTATAAAAACATGGAATAACATTTGTTGCTTTCAATATTAATACTAATCTAATATTCAAACTAACATTCTATTACATTTAATATTTAAATTAATATTATATTGTATTATATTTAATCTAATATTATATTATAGTTAATCAAAAATTTTATTTAATACTAATCTAATATTTAAAATAACATTATATTACATTTAATATTTAAATTAATATTATATTATATTATATTTAATATAATATGATATTATATTTAATCTAATATTTTATTTATTACTAATCTAATATTTAAAATAATATTATATTACATTTAATAATTAAATTATATTTTAACTAATATTATATTACATTTAATCTAATATTTTATTTAATACTAATCTAATATTTAAATTAATATTATATTACATTTAACATTTAACCTAATATTATATTATATTTAATATTTAAACTAATATTATATTATATTTAATATAATATTTTATTTAATACTAATCTAATATTTAAAATAATATTATATTACATTTAATATTTAAATTAATATTATATTGTATTATATTTAATCTAACACATAAATTATTACTTTATTCATTCCCTCCAAACTCTATTCCAAATATGCAATCCAAACAACTTTTTCACTATTCCGAATAGCTTGAGTTAGCACTGTTCTTAAACAGTAGCTATTCTTATTTACTATTCTAAACAGTAGTTATTCTAGCTATTCTAGAGTTCATCCACACGTACCCTAATTATTTTGATAATTATTTTGGTAAAAAAATAAATTTTGCCCTCATTATGAAATTTATAGCCACTCAAGTCAATGAAGCGGTGAATGAAAATAAAGACTTTAATATGACTATTGAGAATAAAGTTACTATTATGCTTAATTTAAATGAATCTTTTAATTTAAAGTGGTCAGTTAATTATTACAATAGAAATAAAGTGTCCATTAAAAACTCTGTTCGTGATTCTATTGTTAAAATAAAATTTCTAGGAGTAATGACTTTTGCTTTTTTATGATATGGTTAATTATTTTTTATTTCCTTACTTTTATGTTTTATGATTCAAAAGAATATCTACAAAAATATGACTTTTAATGTAATTCACATCTCATTAATCATAGTTGGTGATATTAGGCGTCTAGTTACCAATTTAAGATTTAAACATTTTTCAGCATTATTGACCAAATTTGACAAAAGCTCCATATTTTTCTTTATTAGCTTCCTTTTTGAAGCAAAGCGCAGTACAGTGAAAATCAAAATTTTCTCTTATCTCAGCATTGCCCGAAATAAAAAAATATATATGTTGTTAAAACAACATGTGATTTTCAGTAAATTAACTAAAACTAACTTGTTGTATTCGAAAACCGGCTTTCAGTCTATTAGCAAAAAACAGTGTTGTGGGAATTTGCAAGTTTGAAATCCGGTTGGAAGTGTTATTTATAGATGTATATTGACATTTTTAAGATAAAAAGATGTAGACATCACCAAAGCTAATTCTTACGTACTTGTTTATAGTTTTTTTTTTTTTAAATATCGGGCTATCTTAGTGCTTCACTCTTTTAATATTTTTTTTTGTCAGTTATGGATTATTGGTTTAGACAAAGGGAAGCTTAAGTGCCACCCATGCACTTGACCATATATCTACATATGTCAATATCAAACTTATAACCATGTTCATGGCAATAAAGCAACGTTATATCTAGTTCTGTGAAACGTTGATAAACAACAAAATATCTATTTTTAAATCGTTTTGTCACAAATTAAGAATTTGTTGCCTAAAAGTTTGGAATTGAGTTTCCACCATTTCTTCAACAATTAACGATGAAACCGCTCCTCAAAAAAATATATTGTTGTCATTTTTTTAAGTTAATCTTAATTTTAATTCCTTTCAACTGAGCACCCTTACTATCTCGTCCCACGAAGTGGCACATGGATGCAACAAAGATATACATATATAAAGAAGCTTCTGTTTGCATAATTATTTGAATATGACTTCTCTTTCAGACTCCTTCATAACTATATGTTATATTTGGAGATGAGAGAATTTCTAACAAATTATTTCGCTGAGGGTAATTACAATCCTTGACCTTTTTACATTAAAAAGAGTTATTAAATTTGGTGTGAATGTGGTTAGATTGGGCTGGGCCAAAAACACGACAGGACTTGTTATATACGTGATAAGTACCATAAAATATAGAACTGAGAAGAGATGTACCTTTGCACTAGCTCTTGAAGGCATTTCTCAGCTCTGTCCTCTATTGTTCCAGCTCCATCTTTTGGTACGAATTCTTCAGCCATCCACATTCTTGTAACATGCTCTCCCGAAATCTTATAATCCTCGGGAAAACAAGCAAAATAAAGAAAACATGGTTTGAGTTCATAAGGCAAGTTTTCATAACTCATGGCTAGGACCTGTGAGCACTTCTTCCCATCTTCGTCGTGCCAATCCATGGTTTCCTCCATTGTTCTCCAGGCAGTGTAGTTGCGCTTTCTCCTTGATAGGATACCGCCTAGCACAACTATTGCTAAGGGTAGCCCACCACTTTTTTTTGTTAAACTTTTGGCAACTTCCAAGAGATCACGAGGGTAATTCTCAGGTTGTATAGGTTGTTGGAAAGCCTTTCTGAAGAGGAGAGCTAAACTCTCATTGGAATTTAGGTAACTGAGTTGATACGGTTCTGTATTGCAATCTGCCGCGTTAGCAACATCTTCGAATCTGCTGGTAATTATTATGCGACTCATATTGTTCGGATCAGGGATTGCTATTTTCAGTTGCTCCCATAGATCAGTCATCCACACATCATCTAGGATGATTAAGAACCTTTTGTCTCTCAAGGTGCTCTTAATTTTCACCGGTAAATCATCATCTGTCAGAGGTGGATTTCGTTCTCTCATTTCAGGCTCGATTGAGTAAAGGATTTCTCTGAAGAGATCATTTAAATTGAACTTTTGGGAAATGGACAGCCATGCGAGACAATTGAATTGGCCCTCCAACTCCACGCTGTGGTTAAAAGAAATGAATGTGTTACATAAAAAAAAAAAAGCTTCAGCAAGAGAAATTTTTATTGGAGATCTGATCTATGATAACTCGATTGATAGATTATTTATATGTCATTAAGAAATAAGATATAGGAGAAAAAGTCTTAGGACTGTGGTGGTTACCCAAAGGTCGAGAGTTCGAGGAAACAATTACAGATTTTGTTGAACGAACTGGCTGGATTTTGTTCATCATTAAATTAAAAAAACGTATCAGGTTGCTCTAGGTAACTATTACATACAAGGTATTGATTGCTAATAGTAATGAATAAATCATGATAAAATCTCCCAAATTTTACCAGATTGGATCGAAGAATTGAAGTATTTCATCACTTCTTGAGAAGGAAGAAATCTAAACAAAGGATCAAATTTGGACAATTGACTTCTTAACAACCAATTGGTTTCGGATTTAGCAATTCTCTTGTTATATTTATATTTTGACAAACTTTACGCAATTTACATAAAAAAAACATGGGTTTAAAATTAAGAGACCACATGCACCTCTTGTATATTTTTTGGGCAAGGGTGGTCTTGCCTAGGCCGCCAGTACCCACAATGGAGAGCACCATGCGCCTTGAAATGCTTCTATCAAGCAGCCGTTTGATTATCTTGTGCTTGTCATCCTCAAGGCCAACAACTTCTGAGTCATCAAAATGAAAAGGTTTTGTCGGCCTAAAAGATTGTTGGTGCTCACCCTTTTCTTCACTACCAGCACCAAGATCGTTAATTCCCAAGTCGATTCGAAGCTGGAAAATCGTTTTGAGTTCTAGAGTGATTTCTTGAAGCTCGTCACTCAGCTTCAGGTTGTTATAGGGTCTTTTTAACCCCATCGGAATTTTACTGTACCATTGGGAACTTTTTTGACGGTTTTCTTCAATCTCAACAAGGAAGGTATCAATCACATCTTCTATTCTGTGGGCCATGTGTCTGATCTGGTTAACCCACTCTTTTACCGATTCATCTCTGTTACACTTGGAATCGGCATCTCTTAGATAAGCTTTGATGAGGCCAAGCTGCAGCTGCATCTGATTGATCTGCCCACTCACAGCGTGCAGTTCCTGAGCTTTCTTCAGCAAAGCATCAGCAAGCTTTCGCCTCAAATAGCCAACAGCTGCCACTGCCATGTCTTTTTTTTTCTGGTTTTTTCTTGGGGTGGGTGGGGGGGTTGGGTTCAAAGTGAATTAGATAACAAGGGGTGGGTGGGCGGTTGGGTTCAAAAATGAATTAGCGAACAAGGGGTGGGCGGGCAGTTGGGTTCAAAGTGAATTAGGGTTGTTCGCGGGAATTATTGGTAGAGCAGCTTGAGTGGATATATATAGAGAGCTTGATGGAGAAATTTTAAGTCTTAGCAAAAAAGATTCTTTTTTGATACAGATGGGGGAAATTTTTTATTGGTGGTAATTAATAGGAAAGAATATAGACAAACAGTAAGAGTACAGTAATATTTATATTAGTAGTAAGATCGGTAGGAATTATACCGATCTTAAAAATAAAAAAGTTTGGATCAGTAAGATTTTTACCGATCTAAACCAGGCTTTTTCTTTTTTTCCTTTTTATTTTTTCTAGTAAAATATATTATTTTTTTACAAAAATAGATAAAGTATCTTAAAATTTAGATATATCAAAACATTCTATTGAAAAAAATTTCATATTTTACTAGAAATCAAATATAAGAATTCTCTCCATCTATACATCCAATTAAAAAAAAAAAAGTTAAGATCGGTAGAATTCCTACCGATCTTACCACCAATATAAATATTAATGTAATATTACCATTTGTCTTTCTTCTTTTTTATTAATTACTACTAATAAAAAATTTCCACAGATGGGGGAGGAGAGGATGGGACGGGTCAAACGGGCATACAAACTTCGGATATTCAGATACGGTTAGATAATATCAGTGTCTAATTTTCAAATATCAATTCGGATACGGTCGGATATTCAGATACGGATAATTAAATTTTTGAAAACCATATATGTATCAGTATCTCCATTAATATTCAGATATCAAATATCCGTATCTAATTTTCGAATACCGATTCAGATACGGTTAGATAATATCCGACCCGTTTTCACCCCTAGGGACAACTCCAAGTCCCGAATTCGTATCCTCTACATTAACTCAAAAGGGAATCTTTTGAGTTAATGAATTTCAACCGTTGGATTTATTTTAAGATTCGTGCAGATTAGATCCGTACTAATATTAAAAGATCCCTATGTTATAGGCAGAAACCGAATTGTCTCTGTTTAAAATCAGACGGTTCAAATTCATTAACACAAAAAATTTCCTTCTGAACCGGACCGTACCTAACCCTGGTCCGGGACGGGTCCGATGCACATCACGGGCCGGTCCAGGTCCGGTCCACAGTTCCGCCGGTCCGGTCCTGAACCGGCCGGGTTTTTTCAAAACACTAGGCTGGACACAGACTCATTCCAGTTCTGATCTTGTACAATAATGTGAAAATCAAACAGCCCTAGTTATAAATTTCCTCGAAATTTCCTCGCAATTTCCGGGATTCCAGTCGCTACATGCCTTAAAGCAACGACTTCGCAAGTTCTTATCAGCACAGCTGTCAGCTGGACTGAAAATGACAATAAAACAAGAAAAAGAACACGCTAACTTACTTGATCTGATGCGACGAAATTGCAAAAATGTCTTTGTGAAGGGACATGTAAAATGCCGATCTGCAGCCTTTTTTAAAGAGCGTATTCTTTTAATATGACAAGTCATAGAGTTAGAAGTAGAAAGAAGATCAGAAACAGAAAACCAGGGACCATATAAAATGCCGAATAGTTGCGGCCTAAGAGGGATTCCAATTATACGATTGTAAGTATATTAATTCTGTGTAGCGGATGTTATAAAGTCAGAAAATGACTTGCTATATCTTCAGCAGTTCTCCTTGTCTCAGATAAGTTCCGTCAGAACTATTATGGTTGCAGCAAACACAGAAAACGACGCATTAGGAAATTTCCACGAAGATTTTTATTGCTTACTTTCATTTGTTTTTATTTATTTTTACTAATTAATTATTATGATAGTTGGTCTCATTTTGTTGCAGTTTATATTTCTTTATTTAACTTTTGGTTGCCTTGATATGATGTAATTTCACATCTGAATGTAAACTACTGATAAATAGGGCAAAGTGATTTTTGGTTTAGTAAGGGGCTTAGCTGCATTTAGTGAGGGTTAATCAAGGTTTATTATTTGCTCATATCTTGATTCATATTTTTATATGCCAACATTGTAACGCTTGCTTGAATAATTTCATGCGACTGTCAACCAAACTCAACTTTTAACTGTGCAAATATTAAAAACCAGGTGGCCACTGTAGACAAGTTCCAGGGGCAACAAAACGACTTCATCCTGCTTTCCTTAGTGCGGACCCGGTTCGTGGGACACCTACGTGACGTCCGTAGATTGATCGTGGCCATGTCGCGTGCACGACTGGGGCTGTACGTGTTCTGTCGGCGGGCCCTTTTTGAGCAGTGCTTTGAGTTGCAACCCACCTTCAGACTCCTATTACAGAGGCCAGACAAGCTCGGTTTGAATTTGCAAGAGACGACACCTTTCACAGATCGGCCGGTCGGAGTAGCCGGTATGGTGCGGTTTGTAGAGGGGGTTGAGGATATGGAACAGCTTGCTAGTTTTAGAATGCATGAACTCTATCAGGTACTTTCTGACTCTTTAGTCATGCTGTCCTTTTTTTTTTCTTTTTCTTTTTCTCCAAAATAACACCTGTAAATTTTGATCGATTATAGCCCCTGGCCGTAGCATGAATTTGATCGAATAATGGTAAGTGTCACAAAATAGCTTCAAAAATTGTTCTATAACTTGTGCTTAATTGACACAAAGATGATGTTTTAGTCGTGCTGTCCTTTTTGAGTGAGGCTATGGCAATATGCATATTACACATTGGTTCATACTATGGATTCATATCTTCGTTTTCAAAGTTCAAACAGTTGATGTGAACCGTTCAGCCTGATCTCTGAATGAAAATGTACTTGGAGAGCAAATTGTACATTTTTTATTTTTTTTTACTATTTTTTTAGATAGAAAATCATTTGATCTTATGATTCTGGACCATCCTAAATTAGTGAATTTCTACCTATAAAAATAGTAGAAAAATTCTAAAAAGTGTAAAATTTGGTCTCCAACTACATTGATATGGAGATCACATTGAAAGGTTCAGATCGACTGTTTGGATTTTGAAAACATAGATATGGATCCAAAGTACAGGTTGATTTGTAATATGCATATTACCATAGCCTGAGTCGTCCTCTTTTATTTTTTCCTACAAAATAACACCTGCAAAGCTTTTGCCGTTGATTTTGATCGATTAACAGTGTCACACAAAAGCTTTAAAAATTTGACAAGAAATGGTGTTTATTCTTTACAATTTGGCGAATTGTTCTATAACCTGAGCTTGCCATGTGTATGTACCATATGACCTTAAATCTTTTCTTCATTTTCTGTCTTTCAGATGCATATGTGAACCAATACAGACCAGTTGAGGAACCTGACAACCAAAATGGTACTGACGAAGTGGGTCCCACAGAGAATGGGGTTCAAGATGTAGAGATGCCCCTTGCTTCCAGTGGGGAACCCAAACCTGAACTCGAACCCGATTCTGGTAGTGTCGCACAAGAAGATGATGCTTCTGCAGATGATAGCAAAATGGAAGAATGAATTTTGTAACTATTTTATTTATTCTTCTGAAATCTGAGCAAAAAAAAGAGGGGCCGGAGCAGGTGGGACCCACATTAAGACATGGTTTAGCTCCAGTTGAGGAATTTTTAATCTCATTGTTTCGGTTTATAGCATGTTAGTTAACGTTAGGCATTGCTGAGATACTGTGCACAAATATTTAGCCGTTTTTGTAGCTTATAAATGGATACTGTTTTTAATTATCAATTGATTGTTTAAAGTACAAGCAGGCCTAAAAAGGGAAATAGTTTTCTTATTTTTTTTTTTAGAACTCATTCTATGTACGAGTGAGAAAAATGCTAGTTCATAAAGCTTTCTGAATTATCATAATTGAAATTCTGAATTATCATAATTATAAAGTTTATAATCATAAGCATTTGATCACACCACAACTTGTTATACAACACGCTGGCCCTGATTGTTTCGGGCCTTGTGCGGTTCGTGGGCTCAGCCCATTAGATTACTTCTAAATTTGATTTCTGACATTACTTTCAGATGATTCCCAAGTTCAACTAAGTTGATGATATTATTTACAGAGTGAGGCTACGGCATTATATATAGCGCACTTTGATAAGTAATATGGATGTATATCTTTATTTTTAAAGTTTAAATATTCGATCTGTACCGTTCAACATGATATCTAACTAAAAATGTGCTTGGATGTCAAATTTTACATTTTTTTGTTTTTTTACTATTTTTTTTAATTATGTACAAAATCACTTGATCTAAAGATTCTGGATCATCCAAAAGTAGTGATTTTCTCTCTATTTAAAGAATATTAAAAAGAATTAAAAAAAATGAAAAATTTGGACTCCAAGTACATTTTTATATGAAGATCATGATTAACGGTTCGGATTGACTTTCAAAATATAAAATATGAATCCGTATTTCCGTAGTACGGACCGAAGAGCGCTATGCATAGTACTGTACTTCATATTTTATCCATCAGTAATTATCTTATATTATTCCGATTTTATGAGATCGTCAGAAACAACATTTATCTTATGTTATCAAACAAAATATTTAATGCTAGCAAATCCGTTTGTCAACAATAAATTGAATGCTTGAATCTATATGCATGTCAGCTCGGATTGGGGAGAAATTGAATGCTCTCAAATTAATCATGCGAATCCAGATTGAATCGTCGAATTTTTTTAACAAATATGTAGCATATATAATTTATTTCTTCGGTTCGGTGAAGGAATGGATTAAATTTTAAACAAAATAGTCCTTTCTTTTGAAGAATTAAAATTTTCATTTCTAAAAAATAGTCACATATATCCTGTGTTTCATTTTTCCATAGAAATTTAAGTTATTTTTTCTTCATTTGTAAAAAATAGTCAATGCTTTTCTTTGAAGGAATGATATTTTGTTAAATCAATAATTAATGGTACGTAGTATTTTGGTTGAAGGAATGATATTTTGTTAGAAAAATTATGTACATACTTGTCTTTGACAGGAAACATAAACAAAGAAAAACATTTCATAAAAAAAATAATCAATGAAAAGTTACAAATGAAAGAAACAATATTTAAATGATAAGTGTAACAATTGTAACTAATTAAAAATTATTGTAAAAACCTATAATATAATCAATAAGAACCCGAAAAATTAGTTAATTCACTCAAAAATTAATTTCAGTAATTTCAAATTATTCTAGTAAAGTAATAGAAATTGGGAATATTTTCTTATAATTCGCGATAGTTCAGATCAGCACAAAAATAAAATAATGATTTAGCAATATAATCAAAACAACAAATTTATAGCGAACTACACTAATTTAGTATATTTTTTAATTAAGTTTTGATTATGTAGGAAGTAATTTAACCCAATTTGATTAAACAATAAATTCTGTATCTTAAAAATAAGAAATACAAATTCTGTCCCAAATCATGCATTAATTTCTGATAACTTCATTATTGGAAAATTAGTGAAAAATAGTATACAAATATTTTAAAAATCCTGTCAACAAATATTACTCGAATTCAAAATGATATACATATAATTTTAAATGATTTCTAAAAATATACTTAGATTTACAGAGATTGAAATTAAGAAAACAATTAAAGAAATTATACAAATTAATTATCAACATTTATCTTATTTTACTTGTAATAATCAGATAAACAATCATAAAAAATTAACTCCTTGCAATGAGTACAATTACAATTATAAAAATTGAAAGTACATAGCAAAAGAAAATTAAACCCAACAACCATGACAACGGCTTGGGAACACCAAACTGAAAAAAAGGGAACTTAAAAAATTATAATGAGACTCAAATCTGACCGTTCGTCTCTAAGCAGAGAGAGAATAGGTATGATTATGTGATATCTTCTTGCATTTTTTCCTGTAGTCTCTTTTTATTGATTGTAGCCGTCCCTGCTCAACATAATCCATATATACAATAATTAACAGTGGTTAAATAAATTACAACAAAAATAATAAAAAAGTGATGACAATCGAAAATAAAGTCTTGCAGCCATGCAAAGTAATATGAACAAATCTAGATGGTTTATGATGACAATCGAATTAAATCTGTAAAAAAATCTTAGTGGAAAAATAATGTGCGTACTTGTTTTTGACAAGAAAAATAAACAAATAAAACATTTCATAAAAAAAATAATCAATAAAATGTTACATATGAAAGAAACAATATTTAAATGATAAGTGTAACAATTGTAACTAATTAAAAATTATTGTAAAAACCTATAATATAATCATTGAGAAACCAAAACATTATTTCACTGAAAATTTAATTTCAGTAATTTCACATTATTATTGTAAAACTAATAGAAATAGGGAATATTTCTCATAATTCTCGATAGTTCAGTTCAGCAAAAAAATTAAAATAAGGATTTTGCAATCAAACATAAAATTTATAGCGAACTATACTAATTTAGTATATTTTTGTAATTAAGTTTCGATTATGTAGGAAGTAATTAAACAAACAACTTAAGCTATATGTACATAGTTTAAAATATAAAAAAATATTATTGTAATATTTTTTAAACCCCATTTGATTCAACAATAAATTTTGGATCTTAAAAATAAGAAATACAAATTCTGTCCCAAGAGGCATGCATTAATTTAGGATAACTTCATAATTGGAAAAATAGTGAAAAAGTAGTACACAAATATTTTAAAAATCCTGTCAACAAATATTGCTCGAATTCAAAATGATATACATATATTTTTATATGATTTCTAAAAAAAAAATACTTTGATTTATAGAGATTAAAATTAGGAAAATAATGGAAGAAATTATAAAGAAGCTAACAAAACATACAAATTAATAATTCAACATTTATCTTATTTTACTTGTAATAATCAGATAAATAATCATACAAAAATGAACTCCTTCGCAATGAGTGTACAATTACAATTATAAACTGAAAGTACATGACAACAGAAAATTAAACCTAGCAACCATGGCAACGGTATGAAAAGTTGAACCCGGGAACAACAAACTGAAAAAAGGAACTTACAAAATTATAATGAGCTACTCAAATCTGACCGTTCTTCTTGCATTTCTTTCTGTAGTTCCAGTATTGAATGACTTAATTCCCTGCTCAACATAATCCATATATACAATAATTAAGAGTAGTTAAATAAATTACAACAAAAATAATAAAAAAGTGATGACAATCGAAAATAAAGTCTTGCAGCCATGCAAAGTAATATGAACAAATCTAGATGGGTTATGATGACAATCGAATTAAATCTGTAAAAAAATCTTACAACAAATTAAAGATGCATGAGATTTTACCTTATACGCACAGATGGGATATGCTTAATTTTGTGTACATCTTTTCCTTGCATTTGCATACCTTCCCAGAGCTCACGTGAGGGCCACCGAACTGTTAGTTCTTGAAGAGTCCGCACCTTTTGTAGCTCGGGAAGTACGTGCAGCTCACAACAATAACCAATTTCGAGGTGACGAAGGATGGGCATAGCTCCCTCTTTTATGTCCCAATGATATAGGTTGCGCAACACTTCAAGCTTCAGTTTTTCGAGGTTAGGAAACCCTCCATTTGAACAGATCAACTCTGTTCCCACATATGAGTCCCTATATAAATAAAGTATCCTGAGGCTCTGCAGCCTCTCCAATATGGGCATTGGATCTTCCTGGAGTTTAGAATCTACGAGCTCCAATTTGGTGAGGTTTGTTGGGAACATCTCAACACTTGGAACACATATATTTCTTTCCCATTCTCCCCACAGAACTAGTTTTTGTATCTTCCCATGACAAGGTAAGTCTTTTGTGCCACCAAATGGTAGCAACCCATCTGTTCTAATAGAGAGGTAGACCAACTGTTCTGTCCTTCTCAGCACACTCTTGAGGTTTTGCCACTCTTTTATAGCCCCTTCATTATCTAGACCATCAATGCAAATCACTAACGTACGCAAGTTGATACAAAATCCTAATTGAACAACTGATTCTATCTGTATATTCACATCCATAATTGTTTGTAGATTTGTATGCTTATCCCATTTTAATCGTAATGAGACATGCCAGCTACAATATACATGTCTTAGAGTTGGGATTACGACATCACATAAATCCAGTGTTCCTCCTTTATTATCTACTACCGATCCATTTAAATCAATGGTTTCCAGATTATAGAAGGAAAACTTCTTAAATATGTCTCGTGGAATACGGCAGTCCCTTAACCCCAAGTACCTCAAGTGTTTCAAGCCCTCTGGCCACTGTCTCCGAGTAAATGTGGTCATATCAACACTCTGCAAGGTTAACACTCTAAGTAATCTAAAACAACTATAATTTAGTAGTCCAAAGCCACTATTATTAGATGATCTTTGCCCAAAACCGAAACAGAGTAAAGAACGAGGGTTTTCTGAATAAATGCCATCCTCCGTGGGAGTGCAAAACTGCAGTAGCGCACGGTGTGGCTTGCTAGCAGCTAGGTTGTTAACATCTTCTTCTTTTGAGAATACAGTGAAAAGGTTCTCATCCTTAGCTTTGCGGATAGCTAGGTCCCGTAGAAGATCGTGCATACTACAGTATTTGCAGTAGCCATTCCAAAAAATTTAGTAACTTGAATCAAGCACCTACAACAGTATTTTTCATACAAATTGACATCAAAGAAGAATGGAAATTTTTTTTTTGAATAAGTAGGCATTTCTTAAGTCAAATTAATGAAAAATAACAAACGCTCGAATATATCTTTCATCCGAAGAAAGTTTATATAAATCATGAATGCTTGGCTATATTTATATAGGTATTTCTCAAGGATGTCCCACTTATGGTGTAGTGATAAGAATATAAAATATATTTAGGCACCTCGAAATGCTGAAATTATTATTTTTAAATTTTTTTACTCCGCTAATATATTAAGTTGCATATAAATTTGTTTTAAGTCCTATCTCTAGATCAATCCGACACATTGATATTCTCTCCTCTTTCTCGTCTCTACCTCTTTGAGAGGAGAAGAGAATGAGAGAGAGGGAAGGGAGCCGAGTCGAGTGGAGCTGATCGGAGTCGGGAGTGCGGTATTGTCGGAGCTTGGAGCGTAAAGTCTCTACCCATCTCGTTCGGAGCGAGGCGGTAAGTAGATCCGGCCGTCAAAGCGCCGCAGTAAGTACATCCGGCCATCAGAGCACGGCGGTGAGTACATACGGCCGTCGGAGCACCGCAGTGAATAAATCCAACTGCCGGAGTGCTACAGTGAGTGTCAAAATGAGGCGTTGAGTAGATCCGGCCATTGGAGCACGGCAACGAGTATATCAGTCCGTCGGATTGATATGTTGAGTCGATCTATTAATTTGCATTATAAATTGTTCCATATGGATAAAAAGTAAGAATTTTGGTATTGCTTGATGGTGAAGCAATTAATTAACAATATGGTTGTTCTCTTTAATTTAGATAAATGACTACACATAATACTAATGGCAATAATATAACATAATACTATGTATTTACCTGAGGTGGCACCTCATGATAGTAATGCTCTCTTCAACTGCTAAATTAATTTTGTTGGTATACCTAGCATACGTGTGCCGAGTGGTGCGGATATTTACAACAATATTTTTAGGGCCGGGTCGGACCGGAATTGGCCGGAGGCGAGCTGATTTTTCCTGAGTTGACTGATCAGGTGTGCGAGTTACGTGCAGAAAACTGATAAAATTGATTGTCAATCGAAACAATCGGCCAAATTTTCTCTATTTCTCTTGTATTAAGGGCAAAATCAAACTGTTTGATGATTAAATTGAACCAATTTGTATTTTCCATTGCCGTGGAAGAAAATTGGGGAAAATAGATGTGGCTGTGGAGGAGAGAAGAAGGTTTAAAGCATTATAAAATGTTAAATAGACTGGGTGTACGTGAACTGTACTGTTTTATTTCGAGAACATAAATTGTTCATTTTATATAGTTAAGTAGATCTGAACAAATAGATATGTACAGCTGATGACACTCAAAGGATGGGAGTATCGCCGTATGGGATTACTAGATTAGAAATTTGATTGTTCTAAAAAATATAAAAGTTGAAATTAAAAATTTTATTTCTCCCTTGTAAATATAAGTTAGTATTTTTATTTTCTATATTTTATTTTAAAATTAAATAAATTTTATTTTTTTAAGTAATGGCAGTACAAATTTGATTGTTATCACATTAATGACTTTATTATTTAGCTCAATACAACAATATCCCCTTGTAATGCATGTATTATATTATATTAGTATATTATTTGAGTATAATATTTTGCCTTAACACAATTTCTTGACAAATTACTTTTTTATCAATTTTTTCCTATAATTGGCTACAAAACAAGCTTATGCCAAAAAAATTCAAGTTTCCAATCCGATTTTTCAGATTCCGATTCCGATTTTAGAACCATGGTGTCAACGGGTACGATAAGAGTTGAGTAGAAATATTTTTGTACCCGTACCCGTTACAAATTGTCTTTATTCATATCTTATCCTTACCCACAATGAATTACCTTATCTGTACTCTATTCTTATTCGTTATGGATGTTGAATAACGAAACGGTAGCGGATAAATAATGGGTAGTGCCAATATAAAAATTATTTTTTATTATTTACTAAATAAAATATTAAAATACATTCATTTTACGCACATATATTTTTGTGTGTGTGTTTTAAAGGTCTTAACTTTATTTGAATTTGTTGGAATTTATTTATGTATTTTATTGGTTAATTAACTGTAACACTACTACAAAAAGTATTAAGAGAATGGATATTTCATTGCTCATCAATGTCATATGACACTATTCCAAATCTTATTATATAGACATCAAACAACTAATTCAAACCGTTCAAACCAATTTACTTTGTGAGTGATACGTTTACATGCAAAAAAGCTGTACTCCTCATTAATATATATAATATATATTACATTTTTTATATAATTATCCGATCGGATAACGGATATGAAATAGGTCTTACCCGTACCCTTATCTGTTTAGTAACGAAAAAAAATCTTTATCCATACTCGTACTCGATAAGTTTATGTAAAAAAGATTACACATATCCGTCTTATCGAATACAGTACAGATCGGATAAACAGATAAAAGGATGCCATTGACAGTCCTAAATATTTTGAGTCAAGCAACGTGAAATGACTTTTGCTTTTCTATGGTATGGTTTTCCCATTATTTTTTATTTCCTTACATTTATGTTTTATGATTCAAAATAATATCTACAAAAATATGACTTTTAATGTAATTCAATCACAGTTCGTGATATCAGGCGTCTAGTTACCAATTTAAGATTTAAATATTTTTAAGCGATATGGAGCAAATTTGACAAAAGCTCCATATTTTGCTTTATTAGCTTCCTTTTTACAGTGAAAATCAAAATTTTTTCTTACCTCAGCGTTGCCCGAAATAAAAATATATATGTTGTTAAAACAACATGTGATTTTCAGTAAACTAACTAAAACTAACTTGTTGTAGTATACAAAAACTGGCAAATATTACTCGAATTCAAAATGATATACATATATTTTTAGATGATTTCTAAAAATATACTTAGATTTACAGAGATTGAAATTTAGAAAACAATGGAAGAAATTATAAAGAAGCTAACAAAATATACAAATTAATTATTCAACATTTATCTTATTTTACTTGTAATAATCAGATAAACACTCATAAAAAAATTAACTCCTTGCAATGGGTACAATTACAATTACAAAAACTGAAAGTACATAACAATAGAAAATTAAACGTAGCAATTACCGTGGCAAGTATGAAAAGCTAAACGGCCTGGGAACAACAAACTGAAAAAAGAGAACCTATAAAATTATAATGAGACTCAAATCTGACCGTTCTTGCATTTTTTTCGTGTAGTCTCTTTTTATTGTCCGTAATGTTCCCTGCTCAACATAATCCATACAATAATTAAGAGTAGTTAAATAAATTACAACAAAAATAATAAAAAAAAAGTGATGACAATAGAAAATAAAGTCTTGCAGTCATGCAAAGTAATATGAACAAATCTAGATGGGTTATGATGACAATCGAATTAAATCTGTAAAAATATCTTACAACAAATTAAAGATGCATGAGATTTTACCATATACGCACAGATGGGATATGCTTAATTTTGTGTACATCTTTTCCTTGCATTTGCAGACCTTCCCAGAGCTCACGTGAGGGCTTATAAACTGTTAGTTCTTGAAGAGTCCGCACCTTTTGTAGCTCGGGAAGTACGTGCAGCTTTTCACAATCATCAATTCGGAGGTGACGAAGGATGGGCATAGCTCCCTCTTTTATGTCCCAATGATGTAGGTTGGGCAGATATGCAAGCTTTAGTTTTTCGAGGTTAGGAAACCCTCCGGTTGAACAGATCAACTCTGTTCCCACATATGAGTCACCATATAAAAAAGTATCCTGAGGCTCTGCAGCCTCTCCAATATGGGCATTGGATCTTCCTGGAGTTTAGAATATGAGAGCTTCAATTTGGTGAGGTTTGTTGGGAACATCTCAACACTTGGAACACATATATTTCTTTCCCAATCTCCCCAGAGAACTAGTTTTTGTATCTTCCCATGACAAGGTAAGTCTTTTGTGCCACCAAATGGTAGGCAACCACTAAATCCATAAATAGAGTGTTTTGCAATAGTGAGGTGGACCAACTGTTCTGTCCTTCTCAGCACACTCTTGAGGTTTTGCCACTCTTTTATAGCCCTTTCATTATCTAGATCATCCTCAATGAAAATCACTAACGTACGCAAGTTGATACAAAATCCTAATTCAACAACTGATTCTATCTGTATCGGCACATTCATAATTGTTTGTAGATTTGTATGCTTATCCCATTTTAATGGTAATGGGACCCTCCAGCTACCATATACATGTCTTAGAGTTGGGATTACAACATCACAAAATTCCAGTGTTGCTTTGCGATTATCTAGTGACGATCCCTTTAAATCAATGGTTTCCAGATTATAGAAGGAAAACTTCTTAAATATATCATGTGGAATATAGCAGTTTCTCAACCCCAAGTACCTCAACTTGATCATCAAGCCCTCCGGCCACTGTCTCCGAGTAAATGTGGTCATATCAACACTCTGCAAGGTTAACACTCTAAGTAATCTAAAGCCACTATAATTTAGTAGTCCAAAACCACTATTATTAGATGATCTTTGCCCAAAACCAAAACAGAGTAAAGAGCGAGTGTTTTCTGAATAAATGCCATCCTCCGTGGGAGTGCAAAATTGCAGTGCCGCACGGTGTGGCTCGCCGGCAGCTAGGTTGTTAACATCTTCTTTTGAGAATACAGTGAAGAAGTTCTCATCCTTAGCTTTGCGGATAGCTAGGTCCCGTAGAAGATCGTGCATACTACAGTATTTGCAGTTGCCGTTCCAAGATTTTTCAATAACTTGAATCAAGCACCTACAACAGTATTTTTCATATAAATTGACATCAAAGAAGAATGGAAATATTTTTTTTAATAATAAGTAGGTATTTCGTAAGTCAAATTAATATGCAAAATAACGAACACTCGAATATATCTTTTATCGATCCAAAAAGGAAGTTTGTACAAATGATGAATGCTTGGCTATATAGGTAGGTATTCCTTAAGGATGCTTATATAGCCGATGGTGCAGTGATAAAAATAGAAAATATATTTAGGCACCGCAAAATGCTGAATTTTAAAAAAAAATTCTTACTCGGCTAATATATTAAGTGGCATATAAATTTGTTTTGAGTGGTTATTCTATTAAGTTGCATTATAATTTTTTCTATATGGATAAAATTAAGAATGTTGGTATTGCATGACGGTGAAGCAATTAATTAAGAATATTTTTGTTCCCATTTAGATATAAAGTCTAAAAATAATACTAATGGCAAAAATTTTGTTATTTAGATAGTAATACGGACATATTTGTCGATAGGCTCCGTACTGTACGCCTTTGTTATAGTCAATCAATGTATTTATTGGTATACCTAGCATACGCATTGGCGGACCCAAGGTGGATCAGGGGAAGGCACTTGCCTATCTCTGGATTCGAAATTTTTTTTAGACCCAGTGGTATTTATACTTGTGCCTACCCCTGGACGGAAACTATGCATACCCCTAGATTTAATTCATGGCCAAGTAGAAGAAAATTACGTGAAAAAAAGTCAGTCCAGACTAATTCGCGTAAAAGAATTAAAGAAAAAAGACGCCGTCCGATTCGCTACTCCATTCTGAAGAATCGCTGATTCGCGAGGAGAAAAAAGAGATATGCTACTAGTGATCTAAATATATATCATGTCGTAACTAAGGCGTGCCATGATCACACGTGACGTATCTAAATGTGACTGGTCATGTTTTGTCATGTTTAACTATTTTTTTTTTTCATAATTTAGGTTATTTATTCAAGATTCACCATTCGATCAAGATCTAACGGTCCTAATTACACGTGACTCGCGTGACCATGTGCCGTGCCGTGACCAAATCTATTGCGTGATGTGCCGTGACATGACCGGAATCCTGGATCTGCCCCTAAGCATACGTGTGCTGAGTGGTGAGGATATCTACAACAATATTTTTATGGGTGTCAACGGGTGGATAAGAATTGGGTGGAAGCATTTTCGTACCCGTACCCGTTATAAATTATCCTTATTCATATCTTACTATTACCCGCTACGAATTACCTTACCTTTATCCTATCCTTATTGTAAAATAACGAATTGGTAGCGGGTAAATAATGGGTAGCGCTAAAATAATATTATTTTTATTATTTACTAAACAAAACATTAAAACACATTGGTGTGCACACGCGTGTGTTTAAAAGTCTTAACTTTATTGGAATTTATTTACGTGTTTTAGTGGTTAATTAAGTCTAACACAACTACACAAAATAGTTGGAGAATGAATATTGATTGCTCATTAATATATATAATATATAACTTTTTTATAATTACTCGATCGGATAACGAATACAGAATAGGTGTTACCTGTAACCTTACCTGTTTAGATAAAAAAAATCTTTACCCGTACATATACCTATATCCGTACCCGATAAGTTTATGAAAAAAAATCTTACACATACCCGTCTTATCGAATACGGTACGGATCGGGTAAATGGATAAAAGGGTGCCATTGACACCCCTAACTATTTTGAGTCAAGCAAACGTGAGGTGAGAGAAAAATTTGAAAATAATTGTTTTGACCTTCTTTAATTGATACCTCATTATTTGTGAAGTCTCATTGCAGTGAACTTAATCTTGATGTAAAGGTAAAATCCTGGTTGGCCTTTACGGCTCAACACAGAAAATTGCTTGGAACTTCGTGCTTATTTTCTCTCTTGACATAGCTAGGTTATTACAAGTTATCAAGTTTGAACTCAATAAAGATAAATTAAAAATTTTAATCCGTTTTATTATTCAAATTGTTTCTCTCAGCTTCAAAATTTCTCTCTATTTAATTAATTGTGTATGGGAGTTTTATTTTAATAAAGTTTTGTATAGTATAATTGAATTTTTATATTTGACAATCTGAAAAAAAAAATGAATAATGGGCTTAGTGCAGTGGCACGAGCTCGCTCTCTCTTTCAAGAGGGCGTAGATTCAGTTCTCGAGAATAATATCTAAAAGATACTGAAGCCCTTTAAAAAAAAAAAAACAATCTGATCCAATCAAAGCAAAAAAAAGTTTTTTCACTATATTTCATAGGATAGAGAATTACATGGACAAAAGCCTAATTTACAATAATAAGAAATTACAATCTTTGGTTACAAATAAAATATTTTAATCGTCTTTTTTTAAAATTATATTGACTGGAATAAATTAAGTTATTATTTTCCTACAATATTAACTCAATTTTTGAACTGAAATTTTCTCTGCTATATAATTATTTAGATAATTTTTTTAGGGGAAAAATAACATTTTTCGTTGATGATGGAATTTATAGCCAATCAAGTCAATGAAGCAATGAATGAAAATGAAGACCTTAATATGACCATTGAGAATAACGTTGTTACTACTATATGCTTAATTTAAATGATTTTTAAAATTTTAAAGTTTTTAGTTAATTATTAGAATAGCAATAAAGTGTCCATTAAAAACCCTGTTTGAGATTCTATTGTTAAAATAAAATTTTTAGGAGTAATGACTTTTGCTTTTTATGGTATGGTTTTCCCATTATGTTTTATTTCCTTACTTTTATGTTTTATGATTCAAAAGAATATCTACAAAAGTATGACTTCTAGTGTAATTCACAACTCATTACTCACAGTTTATTAGGCGTCTCGTTACCAATTTAAGTTTTAAAACTTTTTAAGCGATATTGAGCACATTTGACAAAAGCTCCATATTTTATTAGCTTCTTTTTTGAAGCAAAGCGCAGTACGGTGAAAATCAAAATTTTCTCTTACCTTAGCGTTGCCCGAAATGGTAAATATATGTTTGTAGTATATGAAAACAGCTTACAGTCTATTAGCAAAAAACAATGATTTATGGGAAGTTACAAGTTCGAAATCCGGATAGAAGTATTATTTATGTATATTGACATTTTGAAAATAAAAATCTGTAGACATATATCACCAAAGCTAATTAGCTAGTACTTACGCACTTGTTTTTAATTTTTAAAAATAAATAAATTTCGGACTATCTTAATGCTTCACTCTTTCAATTGTTTTTGTCACTTATGGATTTCTAGATCTACTATTATGTTTTTTTTATTATTGAAAATTTAATAGATGAGTAAGGGTTTTCTTAGAACTTACTGTAATATTTAAGTTTATTTTTTTACTCTTCAAATTATAGTGAAACAGAAGAAGACAAGATCAATTAATGCGAACTAAACATGTTGTTAGTTATTGCAGATATAGGTGTCGTCCTTATTTATTTTATTATTAATTTTGTAAGCCAATTAATTTAGGTTAGTATGTATGCAAATCTTTTCCTCGTTACAATTAAACTCTATCTGAATATATTATTGTAATTTTTCAATAAAATCTTAGTAAAAAATTAATTTTAATATAATATATTTGTTTAGAAAAAGGAAAGCTTAAGTGCCCACCCATGTACTTGACTCCTGCATACACCTTACGCATGCTCCATATATCTACTTATGTCGATATCAAACTTATAACTATGTTCATGGCAATAATGCAACGTTATATCTAGTTCTATGAAACAATGACAACAACAAAATATCTATTTTTAAATCTTTTGTAACAAATAATTTGTTG